>JAPYZL010155253.1:0-15743 GCA_030522825.1 Platygaster orseoliae
ATGTCAGTAATGATAATAAAGTACCGAAAATATACGAGAACGCATAATTATCATATTTCATGATTTATAAAACATCCAAACCAAATTTTCATGCTCAGTTGTGACTGCGGTTTAGTTTTTTCTAAGAAAACAAAATGTTTCAGTGGTGTAGGGGGGGGCAACTGCCCCCCCCCCCCTTGCGTACGCCCTTGGTTTACATTCTTTACATTACATTCTTAATTTACTGAACGTCAAAATCAGGGACTTTCAGAAACTGCAAATTAAAGAAATTAATTTTTTTTTTAATTTCAGATAATGTGAATCGATTTTGCTTGACACCAACTGTTTTATCATATTTTAAATCGACCAATTTGAGCCAAAAAATGTTATTGGAGGTGAGTAATAAGTATTATGTATTTATATATCATTATCTTATTTAAAAATACTCAACTTCAATAATTAATAATTAATTCATTTCATTATCCACGAATAAAATGTAATTATAGTTAATTATTATTTATTGTTTCGTGGCTTATTTTGGGGTATTTAAAATATAATAATTCTATATTGAAATGGAGTTTCTCGAATAACTATTACCAACTATTGTAATCAGTTTTTAAGATTATTCTATTGATTATATCTTTGTCAATATTCTAGACATTTCCAAAACCATTGGCAATTATTAAAAAAATAAATAAATAAATAAACAGTTTTCTCCATTAAACTTTTTCTAATAAACCAAAAAAAAATTCTAGTTTATCGAATTTCATTATTCACCATCAGTTTCCAACTTCTTATTTCAATAGCGAAATTTTTATTCCTAACATATTATAATTAACTGTCAAAAAATCACCAAAGTGACATATGTCAAAATGGCGCTATAATCAAAACTCCGAAAATTCCTGCAAAAAAAATTACGGCAATCGACCGGTGTCGGTACCTTTCTCTTTCGAGCTTCTTTTGACGTACTCGTCACAAAGTACGAGTGTATTACTTGGTATGGTTGAATACCCTTGGCTGCCTTGAAATTATTCAAGTGAATACATCCATTGTAGCTCATCTCAATCCTTTCCTGCGCAATCTTTTCGGTAATTTCGAGGCCCTCGCTGCTTTTTTCGGCACGATCGGAAACAAGCAAGAACGTATTGGACGTGAAAGCAGCGCTGTTGCCCTTGATGTACAGCGCGTGTCGTTGACGACGTTGACATATAGAAAACCGCGGAGCCGAGAAAAAAAGCCTGAACTTTATATATATGTAGGTACACTACCTACACTACTATATATGTTATATAGGTATAGGTATTCACGCGAAGGAGCACTCACACGTGCACGCGCACTAACCCGGCCGCGATTTCGTGAATTTGCCGAATCTACAAAAAAATGTACGATTATTGTTTTTAACACCAAGAATGAAAAATATTCGAATGCTCAGTATTAAAGTATCAACATGGAATACGCAGTTTCACGCGTTTCACGGATTTACTACAACTGACTGTGCTCAACTGTGCTCTGCTGTGCTCAGCTATGCTCTGCTATTCTGCCAACTCATGCCAACTATAGTTTTACCAGTGTTCGTAACTTTTCTATCTTCGTTCCTTTTCTAGCGCTCAACAAAACATAAGTTTGTCCTTGTTTAGCAGTACTAAGTATTACAAATTACGAACACTGAGTTTCACAATTTTTCACAATACTCATAACTCACACACACAACTGTTCACCCACACCATCACATTACACACAACACGCGTGCGCGCTTTGAAACAGCTGTTTACACATTGTTGTTTGTATTCATTTGTATTTCTTGTCTTGATCGCACGTGGCTTATGTTGGTTAATATACTTCGCTCTAAGAATCCATAAATTTATAATTTATTAATGATTTCACGTTTTCTTAGCACTTCAAAAGAATTAAAACATTCACGTTTGTAACTACGAATATTGCTGCCCACTGTCGTCCGCCAGAAAACGTCCTGAATCCAGCGAAATTTGAGCAAAAGGTATACTGCTTTTTTTGCGTTTTCTTTTGTTATTACTGTCAGGCAGCGCGAACCCAAAGGGGTTTTTCAGGGGTTGGAACTCCTCCCGAAATTCTTAAAAAATCAGTTCTTTCAGTAAACATATATAACAGTGGAATATATCAAGGATTCTAAAAACAAAAATTTACATTGAAATAAGTATCTTTTAGTTTTTGAGTTGAAAATTTTTGTCATTTTAATAATTGGATTTGAATAATGGAAATTATTAACTTTTCAATATAGAATTCTAATGTAAGATGTGTCATTAATATTTATTAAAATTCAAATAATAACTGAAGAATGAGATTGATTAATAACTCTCTAAATCTAAATTAGTCAAATTTTAATTAATTAAAGTTGTTAGTGATGATTTGACTAAAAAATCTGTTGTTCTTGTCATATTGACAAATTCATCTGTAAAAACGTCACTTATTAAATCTGTTGTAAAACAATCAAATTTCCACAGCCTTATAAACAAACTTAAAGAGAACAAGACTGACAGCATTTGTTGGAATATATTTCTTTGATATTACAAATTAATTTATTGTATAATAAATAATTATGCCATTTATTCTGAAATTTATAAGCATACACTTGTTAAATCTGGTAGAAATGAACAGACAAAAAATGAAAAAATAAATTAAAAATAATTTATACATCAATTCAAAAAAACAATTCAAAATTTTTTGGAATGAAATATTTTATTGTTAGATAATAATTAAGAAAATTATAAAAAAGTTATTTCATTTTTTTTATTCAACCATATCTTGGTTTAAACGAATCATGATTGAAATTTCAGTAAAATTTTATAGTAACAATGGTAACAATATTTCTCAAAAGTTGTACATAAATAACATACATTAATGATTATAGTTATTATGAATAATTAAGCAAGTAATTCATGAATCTGTTAATTTTTTGAGTAATTTATTAAACAATAAATTAATAATTTATCATATATTCTTTGATTGTTTTCTGGATTATATTTCCTTAAATTCTTTATATTTCTTCCATTTTTGAATCCACCAGTTATTTCATCCTTTGGGAGCTTCATTACTGATGTGTCAATTGAAGAGATTTTTTCAATAAATTTTCATTTTTCGTTGAATGTTGAAAAAAATATCGTAAATTAAAAATGTCCGAAAATGTTTTCACTGTAAATATTTATACTGTTAAACTGTTTGAAAATACATAAATTAGTATTATAGAAAAATAAAAACTATTTTTAAGACATAAAATCTTAAATTAAAAAAAAAATTTTTAATTATTAAATATTTTCTTAAATAACTGTCAGGCAGTGGCGAACCCAAAGCAGTGTTTTAGGGGTTGGAACTCCTTTCGAAATTCGTAAAAAATCCATTCTTTCAGTAAACATATAACAGCAAAATATCAAGGATTCTAAAAATAAAGACTGACATCGAAATAAGTATCTTTTCTTATTAAGTTGAAATTTTTGTCATTCTAGTTAGATTTGAATAATGAAAATTATTAACTTTTCAATATAGAATTCTAATGTAAAATGTGACATAGATATTTATAAAAATTTGAATAATAACTGAAGAATCAGATGGATTAATCACTGTCTAAATCTAAATTAGTCAAATTTTAATTAATTGAAGCTGTCAGTGATGATTTGACTAAAAAAATCTGTTCTTTCCATATTGACAGATTCATCTGCAAAAAAGTCACTGATTGAATCTGTTGCAAATCAATAAAATTTCCACAACCCTACAAACAAACTTTAAGAGTACAAGACTGACAGCATTTGTTGGAATATATGTATTTCTTTGATATTACTGATTAACTTATTGTATAAAAAATAATTATGCCATTTATTCTGGAATTTATAAACATACGCTTATTAAATTTGGTAGAAATGAGCAGACAAAAAATGAAAAATAAATAATTTATCATTAAAAAAAAAACAATTCAAAATTTTTTGGAATGAAATATTTCACTATTAAATGAATCATAACAAAATTACAAAAAAGTGATTTTTTTTATTTAACGATATCTTGTTTTAAACGAATAATGATTGGAATTTCAATAAAATTTTATGGAATCATTATTTCTCAAAATTTGTTCATAAATAACATACATATGAGGCTGTGGATGCAAGAACCGACATAGTGCTCGAGATTCTAATTCTTAGTAGGTAAGAGTGGGAATGCCTCGCTGCTCCTGAAATGAAACGTGCCATGGATCGATATGTAGCCATATTTTCTATATTGAAATCGTCTCATCTCAGTCAATTTTGATCGGATCGAGCTGATTTTTGGCTTAAAATGTTCGTGAGACTATAGCGCTTCTCATGAATTGTGTCATATATACATTTAATTGTAACAACCATATCTAATCGAAGAAGAAAGTTGACTTTCTTTCAGTTAAAATGATACGTTTTTTTTTCACATTAACATGATTTTTGATGCATAATTTTTTTTCACATGTTTCGATATTGTAATTTAAAACAACTTAAACGATTTGATTTTTATTGTAACAACAGCAACGATAAATAAACTAGCGCTCAACCAAGTTTCCAATCTCGATTACGGTATAGCTTCAAATTCTAACAAATGGTTATGAACAATTAATATTACTTATAACTTTTTATGACATATTCGTGGTTAAAGACTTTTCACTTGTTTAATTTAAACGAGACTATTGTGAGAAATTTAACTTTGACAGGACTTAACGCAAGGAAGTTGATAAGAAATCTTTTGAGGAGTTTTTTGGAGGGTTTTGAATCTTTTTAATTATAGTTACTGATGAAAGATCGATTTATTAGACAGTGCTTGAACGCACTAAATTCTGTCGCAGTGCAAATTGCTTTGTCGAGGGAGAAAGAGAGTCTCACACATGCAGAAAGCACAGGATTCGACGAAGATGCAGAGTCGACTTCGTTGCTTTGTTTGAAAAACTTCTCTTTTATCCTACATGGTTTTTTTTAACTTAACAAAAATATTAAAAGCACTTCGGGAGAAGAGATAAATAACGATGCTACAATTGGCTATTATTTTTATTCAAATTCTGTTCAGGTGTTTCGTCAGACTATTCCTAAAAAAATGTCGAAAAGTTTCTCCCATTTAAGTGAGGTGAATAAAAAGTCTTAACAACGAATAAGTCATAAAAAGTTATAAGTAATATTAATTGTTCATTACGATTTCTTAGAATTTGAAGCTATACCGTAATCGAGATTGGAAACTTGGTTGAGCGTTAGTTTATTAATTGTTTCTGCTGTTACAATAAAAATCAAATCGTTTTAGTTGTTTTAAATTACAATATTGAAACGTATGAGAAAAAATTATGCATCAAAAATCATGTCAATGTGAATAGAAAACGTATTATTTTAACTGAAATAAAGTCAACTTTCTTCACCAATTAGTTATGGTTGTCACAATTAAATGTCGATATGACACGATTCATGAGAAGCGCTACACTCAGAAAAATTTCCGTTTCCGTATGAAACGCGCCGCCGTTTCACGAAAAAAAGAAAAAAGTATCACAGTGAATTAACATTTTCGTTTCTTCGTGAAAGAAGCGTTTAAAAGTAAAACGGTTACCGTTTCATTCGTCGTTTCTCCTCAAGTCCGATCCCCCTCCTCTCACCCACACGGACGAGCGCACGTGCGTTACTTCTTCCATTGAAACGGTGACCGTTTCACCATCAAATGGTGGCATATAAAATTTTTTGCGTTTCACGGTGATAAAACGTCCGTTTCTATACCCAAAGTGAAACGGAACGCGTTTCACGGTCAAAGGCTTTTCTCTGAGTGTATAGTCTCACGAACATTTTAAACTGAAAATCAGCTCGATCTGATCAAAATTGACTAAGATGAGACGATTTCAATATAGAAAATATGGCTACATATCAATCCATGGCACGTTTCATTTCAGGAGCAGCGAGGCATACCCACTCTTACCTACTAGGAATTAGAATCTCGAGCGTTCCGTCGGTTCTTGCATCCGCAGCCTCATATATGAGTGGTTAAGAGCAAAAGAGTAACTAATTTTTGCTCTACAGCGCTCATTTAAAGTATAAATATATCAAATAAAAATCTTAAAATTCAGTGAATTTATTGTAGTAAAAAATCCAAGTAGTGATTCAAATTAGAACTTGAGATAATCGAAATAACGTAACTCAAAATATTTTCATGTAAATTCCAAAATTTTCTAATCATATTTGCAAGAAATCTTAACACTCACAGTTGATAGTAAATTATAAAGAAAATTCTAATTCATGGAAAACCTTATAATAATTAATTTTCAGGTAGGAAAAATGGACGAAACAATAATTCCGCTCATCGAAGAAATCACTGAGGATACAGTTCCAAATTATGATTTGAATCTCGAAGAATTTCAAGAAATGGAAATTGTAGGAGAGAATGACTTAGAGGAAATGGAAGAAATGGATGAAATGGAAACCGCAGAAAATTGTGACTTTGGCACTGATGATTTAATAGAACAATTAATCGATAAAGCCAATAAATACGTACCAAAGTTAGGAGTAAAAAAAAAATTTAACAAGCCACTAAAAGTTGAAAAGTAAGAAAATGAAAATCTCTGGAAAACTATAAATATTATAAGCAGTTTTTTCTCCAAAATTGAAAAAAAATGAACCTTTATTAGGGATATGGATAATTGAAAATGTTTTTTAATCTTGGAGTTATGATTTTCAAAAGATACTGTTTTTTAAACATTAATATTGTCAAGTTTTATGTACGTAGAGTAGTACATTTATGCTATTCAATAAATAAATCATTAATTTTTATTTAACTTGTAGACACCTTGGCGCTCTTCAGAACCCGTAAGTGAGCCTGTAACTAATATAAAATAAGTAATAATACATTAATAGTAAAAAACAAATAAATAATTATGTATAAAAATGAAAAATAATAAAACTGTAATAATAAAAAATGTGAGTAATTTTTGACATTTTCGCACGATTGAAGAATTTTAAAATGTTGAGAACATCAAAAATATTATACGTTTTTGACAACTTGGAAACTTTAAGAAAGGTTGGAGATAATAAGATTTAGAGGAATTTGAAAATTTACAGTTTTTTTGCATTTCTAAGATTTCAAAATTTCATACACGAAAATGTTGAGAAATTTGGACAACTTAGAGAATTTTCTAAATTTTGAAAATTATAAATCTTTTCCAAAATCTTTGTGAAGTTTTCAATTTTTTTAAACTTGAATTATGAAAAAGAAGAAAATATTCAAATTTCTAGGATTCCCAAAAAGTTTAAAAATTTTTGCGAATTCAAAAATTTTCAACGTTCTAGATATTTTCAATCTGAAGTACGTTGAACATAAAAAAAATTTTCAACGATTTTGAAATTTTAGAAGATTTAAAAAATAATAAAATTGATGAAAATCTAAAAACTTGGAAATATTTTGGATTTATGAAACTTTTAAATTTCATTTTTTTCAATTAAAAATTTTTGATGAATTTATAATTTTCTTCAATTTTTAATTATTGTTTTGTTTCAAATTAGAATTTTCAAAATATTGAATTGCGATATAAATTTAAAAATCAGAACAACTTGTAAAATTCTTGAAATGATTAAATTTTCAAAAAGGAAAACTTTTGAATCTTCGGGATATTGAAACTGTCAAATTTATTTTTTAGAATATTGAATTTTCAAAGAATTTTTAATGTTTTTTTAAGTGATAATCGATAATTAGTTGTTAATTGTGATTTTTTAAATTTTTTATTCACATTTTATTTCAATATATCAAAATAAAAACTTAAAAATTTTAGAAATTTTAGAAATGATGAAATCTTAAAAAATTTTCAAACTCCAGAAACGAAAATGTCAAGAATTTTTGACATCTTACCGAATTTTAAAAATATGTATTTCGGAAATCCTTATACAGTTTTTAATTTTTTAAAACTTATATTTTGAAAAAATAAAAAATTTTGTAAAAGTTTCAATCTTACCGATAATTTCGAAAATTTTTGTACATACAATAATTTTTAAACTTTTTGAATATATTTAATTTTTAAACTTTTTGGATATATTTAATTTCAAATCTAAAATACAATAAAAATATCCGTAATTTTCAACAATTTTTTAATTTTGTAAAAGGTGCCGTAAAAGGTGCCATAAGTTACGGGTTCTGAAGAGCGCCAGGACAAGAATGTTTAATTTTAAACTTTTTCAAAATACTCCCCAATCTAAGATTCTCTATGAACGAAATAATGTTTGTATTTCAGTAATGACAGTGGAGAAGAAGCGATTTCTGAAAATGTTGCAACCAAAAAAAAACCTTTTCGTGTCAAGAGAACTTTACCACCACATTTGGAAGGCTTAATGGGACAAGGGAACGCAGAATTATCCAAAGGCAACACCACAACAGCATTAGAAATTTTCAAAAGAATCATCAAGTAAAAAATTTGAAAGTATCTTAATACATCGACTTACCCATGTAATGATTTCTTTTTACATAAAGTATCACGGATTTTTATTTTTTTTTTTTTAATTCTGATCTTCAAAATGTGATTTCAATTAATTTATGTTATT
Source organism: Platygaster orseoliae (assembly GCA_030522825.1). Lineage (NCBI taxonomy): Eukaryota > Metazoa > Arthropoda > Insecta > Hymenoptera > Platygastridae > Platygaster > Platygaster orseoliae. The sequence continues at coordinate 8,520 of JAPYZL010155253.1, forward strand.
TATCCTGATTTCAAAACTGTAGTTTTCATTTTGACGTAGAACTACGTCTTTCTCCGCGTTTTTGTATAGAAGGGGAGGGGGGGAGGTAAAAAGCTATGCATCTGCAACAAAAAAGTGCAACGAAATTTGGGCCTTACGGATTGGGCCCTAGTAGTGAGCCCCAAATTTCAGGTTCCTAATTCATCAGGCCCAAATTATTTGTAGACCTTCTGGATTGGGCCCAAGTAGTGAGTCCCAAAATTCAGGTTTCCATTTTATCAGTCCCAAATTCACAAGGCCCAAATTATTTTTGGGCCTTCTGGATTGGGCCAAAACAGCGAATCCCAATTTTCAGGTTCCTAATATATCAGGCCCAAATACGCAAGGCCTAAATTTTTTTTGGGCCTTCTGGATTGGGCCCCAACAGTGAGCCCTGAATTTCAGGTTCCCAAATTACCAGGCCCAAAAATAATTTGGGCCTAATATATTAGGCCTTATGGATCGGACCCAAATAGTGAATCCCAAACTTCAGGTCCTCAATTCATATCAGTCCCAAAATTCTCAAGGCCCAAATTATTTTTGAGCCTTCTGGATAGGGCCCCAACAATGAGTCCCAAATTTCAGATTCCCAATTTACCAGGTCCAAAAATAATCTGGTCCTTGTAAATTTGGGACTGATCAATTGGGCCATAGATTAAAAGTCCCGATTAAAGTTAATTATATTTAAATAAATTTAATTGGTGGAGGTATTTTTTGAGATAAAACTTGTCACTTTTTGACGTAGTTCTACGTAATGGCACATACTTTCTGTGCCTTCGTCTAAGTTTTTTATGTTTTTGTTTTCAGAGAAGTGCCAAGAGCCCCAGAGCCTTATTTATCCCTGTCTTACATGTTAAGTGAAGATGACCCTGCAATATCTTTGGAATTGGAGTTAGTCGCTGCATATTTATCACGAGACGCAGGCTTGTGGGAAGTTGTAGCGGAAAAATCAGAGAATGCAGGCAAGATAAAACAAGCAGTAATGTATTACTCGAAAGCAATAGCAATTGAACCAACGAACGTTGATTTGTACAAAAAAAGGGCCAAACTCCAGGGAGAATTGGGAGAAATGAAAGCATATTTCAAGGGTTATTTGAAACTCGTCCAATCCTTGAATTCGAACCAGTCAGAATTGGTAGACAAGTATGCTTTTTTTGTGGCAAAACATTACATGCAGGAAAAATGTTTTGAAAAAGCTTATCTGGCCATGAAGAATGTTTTTAAAAAATGCGATCCAGTGACTGACAATCATGTCAATATCATGCTTGAAATTTTGATTGCGCTGAAACGGTTCCCTGAATGTTTGACCTATCTCAACAAAGTAAGTGGAAAAATATTGCAATTTCTTCATTCTACACTGATTTTTATTCATAAAATTTCTCTTTTCTTCATTCTCAGTTTTTGAAAAATACAAAATTGCTTTCCATTTCCTCAGAATCTGCACATAGTTCATACTAAATGGTCTATTTCTCAGTATCGAATTTCGTGATTGATAAGACAAGTGAAATTACTCAAGTTTTTTGTGTTGCAAATTTTTTTATTAATATTCAACAAAGATTTGTTTGTTACAAATTCTTGTTTCCAAAAACTATTAAGCCAAAGCATTACATCTATTGAAACATATAAAAATTATTTTGAATTTTCCATTTTGAGAAGTATATTCTCACCTGTCTAATATGATATTTCTTTTATCTAACATTTCGAAATTCTATCAAAAAGCTCCAATTTCCAAGCAAAGCCAAAAAAATAGCGTAACTCAATTTCCCATTTACTTTTCTTCAGTACACCAACATCAAAATTATCTGGGACAACGCTAGTGTCTCCGCCCCCGTCGATTCCAACATAAAAGTCGAAAATGTAGAAAAATTACTGGTCGTCAAGGAGTGTGAAATTCCAGACGATGCGAAGATAGATCACAAAGCCAAATGCCTCATTGTCCTCATCGAGCTCAACGTCCCAGAGATCGCTGCAGCATATCTCTCAAAATTCATCGAGCAAGTGGATCCGGAAGTCGCCGGTGACTTGTACCTCGACGTTGCGGAAACGTTCATGGCGCAAGAGCTCTTCGAGCTGGCTCTGCCGCTTCTCGAACCTTTGCTTAAGAGCAAAGAATACAATAAGGCCGGAGTTTGGTGGCTCCACGCAAAATGTCTAGAAGGCAGCGGAAATCACAAAGAAGCCATAAAGTCGTACGAAAAAGTTATGGAGTTGTCACCGCAACATACTGAGGCTAGAATCAAACTCTCTCAGTTCCACGAGGGAAACAGAGAATTGAATACTGCGATCAATGTTTTATATCAAAATGACAATGAAGTTGTTCACGATGCGAGCTTGATTTATAAGAGGACTTTGCTGTTGAAGAAAGCCGAAAGATTGGACGAGTTTCTGGAGTCTGGCATGTTGCTGATTTCGAGGCATTGCTCAATTTTGAAGTCTCGGTGAGTGTTTTCTTCCATATTTTATGGGAAATTCCGAAACTCATAGTGGTGTGCGGGATACCGAATTTTCGGGATTTTCCGTGACATTTCGGGGTCCCGAGAATATTCGAGATCGAAAATAGCTTCAATCACATACTTGTTTTTTCTTTAACGTTTGGGTAAAATAAAAATTTGTTAATTGCTTTAGTACCGTTGATTACATAATGAATAAAAATGCTTTGGGATTCTTTGTTTTTTTTTTTAAATTTAATACCTACAATAATCAAGAACAGTATGATAAAAAAAGAAAGTTACAGATGCAGTAAATGTAGAATTTCACTTATTTGTTTAAGAACATTATAAAAAAAAAGTAAGTATGTAATTAAATTTTTACCAGTATATTTTGAAGTAATGCAAGATTGCCAGATTGGTAGCTGTAATAGTGTTTCAAAAACCTTAGTACATTGTTAATATAAATTAACAATATCAACATTTCCAAAAAAAATTTATTTAGTCTTTACTGCGGTATAAAAAAAAAAAATTTTCGTGCCTGGGAGCAAAAAGTCAATTCAAGCAAAAACGAGATTTGTAAGGCGAGGCGGAGCCGAGCCGTAAAACTATCTGAACCTATTGAATCGACGATTGCTCAAAGGCGCAAGCAGAATTAATCATGTTTAAAACCCTAAAAGCGTGATTTAGTGCCGTGCGCTAGCATTAAAAAAACGCTTTTAGTGTCTCAGACAAAAAAACTTTCACTAATGCAATGAAGACAAAGATTTTCAAAATTTAAAAATACTCTCTAAATTCCTTCGAGTGAATTTATTGCTCGATGCTTCGAGTGAATTTGGATTCACTCGTTCCGAGTGGATTTTGACTCTAAAGCGAATGAATGCTACTACTTCTGACGTTCGAGTGAAAAAATCACTCGAATTTCAAGAGCGACTGCATACACTCTATGGTGCGTGTATAGTTGGAATTTTTTTTGAGTTTTTACAAATAAAATAACGAGCTACTCATTGGGTTGATCACCAATTTCGTATTTAATATTGTAGAATCATATTCAATTTGCATATACATGTTTCCAATTGAAAATTGTTTGGATTACTTAAGTTTTTTTCAAACAAAAAGCATGAATTATTTTGTTAGTATATTTTATATTTATTTTTATTTTATTTTTTCTTTAAGCCCTTGTTGGTGTATTTTTTATTTAAAAATATGCAACTATACGAAGCTCCTTTTGAACTTGTCTTTTTTATTTTCATCATGAGTATACGCGCTCGATAGAGTAATAGGTACGTAGGTAGGGTTAGTAATAGAAAGGTTGTAGGTTCAACTCCTGGTAAGATCAACTGCATAGGTAACTGGTTTGCATTTTTAAGTAGTGTAGATGATTCTCCCAGAGAAAGTATGTATATCTACGATAAAAAAATTTTTTCATCGAAGTTTTAATTTCGTAAATTTTGTAAGGATTCACTCGAATGAAAAGTTCGAATTCACTACCTTTCGAGTGGCAGTATTTTGGCTACCTCTTCGAGTGAATTTTCACTCTTTCCGAGTGAAAAATCACTCGAAGGAATTAAGAGAGTAAGGAAATTAACAGGAGTCAATCCATAAACAATAACAACTATGCTATCTTAAAAAAAATAAACTCTTCAAAGTTGTAATGCCTTTCAGGATCTTTAATTTTGCAGGATTTACAAATGTTTTTCAACTACTACTCTTTAAATCTGAATCAGTCAAATTTTAATTAATTGAAGCTGTCAGTGATAATTTGACTGAAAAATTTGTTGTTCCCGCCATATTGACAGATTCGTCAATAAAAACGTCACTGATTCAATATGTTGCAAAACAATCGAAATTCCACAGCCCTATAAACAAACGCCAGAAGAACAAGATTAACAGCATTTGTTAGAATATTAAGAAGGGATCCAGGGGGGTGGTCTGGGGGGTCCAGAGCCCCCCCCCCCAAAAAAAAAATTTGAGAGTCCTTGAATTTCTCAAAAAAAAAGATCAATAATTTCTAGTGATAAAATGTTTCCTTGTATAACATATAACAAATCTAAAAACAAAAGTCATTAATTTTTTATTTCCGACAAATCTGTAAAAAAAATTTCATCAACTTCAAAATTCTCAAAACCCCACCCGAAATAATTTTCTGGATCCGTCCCTGACCATTTATAACCACCGTTCCTACAAAAAACAAGAATTAATTGCTCACATATTGTGGAAAATAACAAGTGCTGTAGCTTAACAAATAAGCTAGCAGAGCTCACACCCAGAGAAACAGTCTAATTTAACGTTTTTCCGACGAATCAGAATTTATTACTATTGATTACCACCATTTCTACCAAAACAAAAAAAAATTAATAGCCTAAATATTGCAGGAAATAACAAGTGCGGTGCTAGCTTAACAATTAAGCTGACACACCTCACACCCAGAGGAACAATCCAATTTAATGTTTTTCCGATTAATCAGAATTTATTACCATCTATTACCTCAATTCCTACCAAAACAAGCAAAAATTAATCGCCCAAATATTGCGGAAAATAACAAGTGTGGTGCTAGCTTAAGGGAGAAGTGTCGGTTGTGGACACCCATTTGATTGTTACTCATAACTTTTGACCAAGCGCATGTTATACGGATGTATAGGTATTTTTAGAAAGCTAGAGACCTTAGCTAACTACTAATTAAGAAACGTTACCAATTTTGTCAAACAGAAAATTTTTTTTTCAAATTTTGTTAGGTGGCCATTTTTGGCCAACCTGTTTTTTTGGTTCGGTTGTGAGCACCCTAAGTAAATCTGCAGAAAATGAAGAAATATAAACAAAAACTCCTACATTTATTAAAGAATGAATGTTTAATAATTTTGTAAGCTTTGAACATCATTCATCTTGTGAAGCACAATTTTTACACATGAAATAGCCAGCACGCATGTTAGCACACTTTAGATGGAATAGCCGAATATATTCGTTACGATTGGTAGAGTTTGGTAGAGTTCAAGGCAGTCAATTTTTGCGGCAAAAATTTTAATAAATCATGCAGAAATCAACATCTGCGTTCAATGACGAGGATTCCCTTGTCTAAGTGCGCTTGGCTGGAGTGGGTTTGGTGCATTTAGCTGGTGTCGCTTGTTCGACTGCCTTAGCACGTTTAGCTGGGGTTGCTACCTTAGCTGCCTTGACGCATTTACTTAGTGTTGTTTTCTTAGCTGCCTGGGCATCTTTTTTAGCATTTTGTTCAGCTGATTTCTTCTTTAAGTCAGAAAGTACGCCCGGACAGGTCAGCATCGTACTCTTTATTGGTTTTCGGCCACGATTCGATGGCGTCTTCGGCACCACACCGTGAATTGGATCAAATTCATCTAAATTTGATAGGTTGCTCTCAGACGAGGCGTAAGAAATCATGGTAGAGGGTTCTGGAGTTGTAATGAACCAAACCAATTTTTGTGCCCACAACCGAATTTAGCGGTCATCTTAAAAATTGGCTAAAAAATTTTTGACGACAAAATATTGGTTAATGTCAATTTCAAGTCATAAAGTATTATGTATTTCCTCAATAATAATGTATTTCACTTACCTTTTTGATCGATTTTATGCTGTTTAGAGTACTTTTAAAAAGGCTCGATGTTAATTTCGTGGTGTCTTTCTTGCACAGACAAATAAATTAGTTCACTAAACAAAGCGGACGCATGTGTTCACTTCGTTGTTCGATACAAAAGTGACGTACTGTCATGAAAAACAAACGATATTGGTCAGACTAACCGAACTTGATTTCCATCAAAAGTTATCCATGTGTGCCCACCGTGCCCACAATCGAACCATGCCCACAACCGGCACTTCTCCCCTAACAATTAACCTGGCACACCTCACACCCAGAGGAACAGTCCAATTTAATGTTTTTCCGATGAATCAGAATTTATTACCATTTATTACCACCATTACTACCAAAAAAAAAAAATTAATTGCCCAAATATTGCGGAAAATAACAAGTGCGGTGCTAGCTTAACAATTAAGCTGGCACACCTCACACACAGAGGAACAGACCAATTTAATGTTTTTCCGATGAATCAACATTAATTACCATTCTGCAGGGACGGAACCAGAAGGTGGTCTGGTTGGTCCAGACCTCCTCTCCTCGAAATTTTGAGTGTCTTTAAATTTCTCAAAAAAAAAGGTCAATAATTTCCGGTGATCAAATGTTTCCTTGTATATTAAATAACAAATCTAAAAAAACAAAACGGTCTTCAATTTTTTATTTCCGATAAATCTCCCAAAAAAATAAAAGGTCATCAAGTTCAAAATTCCGGAAACCCCTCTCGAAATAATTTTTTGGATTTGTCCCTGTAGAATATATTTCTTTGATATTACTGATTAACTTATTGTAAAATAAATAATTAAGCCATTTATTCTGGAATTTATTAATATACGCTTGTAAAATTTGGTAGAAATGAACAGACTAAAAATGAAACAATAAATGAAAAATAATCATTTCATTACAAAAAAAACGATTCAACATTTTTCGGAATGATACACTTTATTATCAGGTAATTATTAAAAAAATTGTAAAAAAGTGATATTATTTATTTTATTCAACGGTATTTTGTTTTAAACGAGTACTGATTGATATTTCAATAAAATTTTATAGTATTAATGTTTCATAAAATTTGTACATAAATAACATACATATATAATATATGTGACGCGCTCTGACAAAAGGGACCTTCTCGGCAAAAAATCGATTTTCGTATTATGATTGATTCTATAAGTTCTATTACTAAACTTTAATTGG
>JAPYZL010155308.1:0-10033 GCA_030522825.1 Platygaster orseoliae
CAAATAATCGAAATATGAGAATTTGGATACTGATAAATATTGGTCAACATTTTTTCCGAATGTTGTCAAAAAACCATTCAATTCCAATAATTTTACGACCTAATATTGCCATAGGGAGAAAAATCTACATAAAAATATTGTTATAAAAAACTCGATAAAAAATTGAAATTCGTGCAAACGGTTTTTGGATGTAATAACATACTACACTGACATTCGAAATTGATGAATTTCATCTTGAAATTCGAAAAGTCGATTTTAGGTGGCCCACTTGAGAAAACTTGACTCTTAATAATTATTTGTTTAAAGTAAGTAGTTTTTCAAACTTGACTTGATTTTATTATATTTATTTCATATTTCGAAGTTTCAAGTCATTCATTCCTTTTTTAACTTTTTAAAATTTGTTGGTCTTGCGTGAAGGAATTAAAATTATAATGAAATTCTCAGAGTTTTTCAGCGTATTTTTTTAGGGATGGAAATTATTTGAAAAATAAATAACTTTTCTCAAATGAGATCACACGAGATGAAATTTATATAGATAAATACTATAAAATTTCAATAAATAACTTATTTGAAATCAGCAATAAAATTTGAATTAGCCTTGAAAATATTAATTGTTTTGAATATTTACTAGTTAATCATACCTGTAGTCCTGTAGTTCTGAGAGCTTTCAAAGTTTTTTTATACTCATCATAGTTTTTGAACAGTTTTTGGAATGAGGGAATATGATACAGTTTTGAAAATTTTAAAATTTACAAGAATTGAAAAAATTCAACTGTTTGGAAAATTTTTAAGAGTTTTGGCAGTTCCTTGATTGGTTCCAGCTTACAAGGAACCATCATTTTCGGATGCGCACTTAGGGCTTAGTCGTTTATGGCATTGTGTTGGGGACCCCTTAGATAGTAAAACTGCACATTTACTTTTTCCAAAAATCGCTTAAACCTCATATTGTCTCTATAAAAACTCAATTTTTTGATATTGTTTTGCTTTCAACATTATCCAATATAATCGTTAGAAGTCAATACCAGTCAGTTAGTTCATATTCCAAAATCAAAGCGTCGCAGAACAGTAATAAAATGGATGAGAATAGCAAAAAATGAAGAAAAATTGCTAAAATTCGAATTTTCCGGTTTTTTTCCTCAATTAAACCATATAGTTGCTCTGATACTTCATTTTTATGTCTCCGTACACTTTATACGATCTATTCTGATATAAATAACAAAAATGAGGGTTGTGAAAAAGAAAAAAGGTCGAAAACAATAGTTAAAAATCGGTTTCAAATCGTATTCATTCATAAATGTTATCACTTCATCTTTTTTCCCACCATTTCACTTTTACTTCTTTATTTAACTTTTTTAAATTTTGTGATGGTTTTATTGCTGTTAATCCATAACTTTTATAACTTAAACTGACGCAAAAATGCAACTGAAACTGCTTATGTAGCTCACCGGCTGACTGGAAAACGGATCTAGTGGTGGGGATAACTTTCTTAAACATTCGATTCGAATTTTCTCAAAAGTTTAAGAATATTCTATAGAGTTCGATATGTTTCTCTGATTTTCTAGAACATTCTATTAGATTTTCCTTGAAATTTCTATAACATCTTAGAAAATTCGATAAATAAATAGATTTTAAACTGATGTTCAACTAATATTTTCAACTTTTTCTCTTTTTTACTGCTTCTATTTTAGTTTTTGATATCAGAAAAGATCGTATAGAGTATATAAAGACATAAGTATGTGAGTATAAGATCATTAATATGGTTTCTTTAAAGAAAAAAAACCGAAGAACTCGAATTTTAGCGATTTTTCTTTATTTTTGGCTATTCTCATCCATTTTATTACTGTTCTGCGACGCTTTGATTTTAGAATATGAACTGACTGACTGGTATTGACTTCTAACGATAATATTGGATAATGTTAAAAGCAAAACAACATCAAAAAATTGAGTTTTTATAGAGACAATATGAGGTTTAAGCGATTTTTGGCCCTAAAACCGAATATTGTAATTTACCAAAAATTTTTCTATGCCATGGGGAAAAAAAAATGTGCAGTTTTACGATCTAATTGTAAGGGGTCCCCAACACAATGCCATAAACGACTAAGCCCTAAGCGCGCATCCGAAAATTAATGATGGTTCCTTGTTAGCAAATATTTCACAGTTTGTTTTTTATCTTCAGTTTGATAGTTTGTATCAACAGTCCTTATAATTCAACAGTTGAAATTGGTTTCAAAAATTTGATCAGATTTTACAAGTTATATAAAGTCTGTCAAAACTGCTCAAAAGATGAAAAACTGTCAAATCTGTAGAGACTATATTTTATAAACTGAAAAACTGTGAAAACATAAAAAACTTTTTTCATGCATAGGCCTCAAACATATTCTTCTTATCAATTCGTCAAATTTTCGTGATTTTATATTTTACTCGCAGCTTCGAAACGTAAAAAAAAATTCAAATTAAGTCATCCGATTAGAATTATTTAATTAAATTTACCTCCACAGAAAGATATTTTTGGTTTAAACAACCATCCACTTTAAAATATAAACGAACTAAAGTTTCGGTCATGAGTATGAAAGTTTTCATTTTCACTATAAACATCATAAGTTTTTTGAACAAAAACTATGGTTAAAACAAACGAAAATTCGGTTGTAATACCCACAATTTGGTTGGTCTTCTTATGTGACCACAGTTTTTCCAACGGTTTTTCAGAATTTCACTGCATAAAAACTTTTATTTTTTTTTAACGCGGTTTTTTTCAGTTATTAGACCTTGAACTACATAACAAATGTATGTTTTTGAAAAAATTTTCATTAGTGTGTCCGTTGAATTATTGCAAAGAGAGGCCTTCCGAAAAAAGTCTAGGTTGATGCTTCATACGATTTTGAAGATCCTACTTAAGTAAAAAAGTAATTGTAATCTTTTTTTCAATCTATAATAATTTTATTATCGTTCCACTACAATTAGTTTCTCTATTAACTATGATATATTTTTCATAAATTTTTGAAATTAAAAAAAGAAGCAAGAAACAAAATTTCTTTCTTTCAAGATTGAATTCTTTCAATCAATAAAGTATTCAGCCTACTATAGATTTATAAAAAATACAACATTTCATTTTTTACTCCAGTAAGAATTTCAAGATCCTGTACACCATCAACCTAAACTTTTTTTCATATCCTCTCTTGTCAAGGATGTAGCGGAGACACTAATGAAAATTTTTTTTAAATTATACATTCATTTTGTAGTTAAATACTTGATAAGTCAAAAAAAAAAGAACAAACCACAAAAAATTGAAAATTTTTTTTTTTGTGGTAAAATTTCCTGGAGAAATTGCCGTCACATAACTGAATATTTCTTTCTGTGTAAATAAAATCTACCGTAATCAAAGTTCACTCCATGTCGTTGAAAAATATCGATGGAATAATCATGTGATTTTTATCGGAACCAGATTTATACTCGGACTCGGGAAAAGTTTACAGCATAACAGAACGCCTTTCGCGAAAAATCAATCCTACATACGTAAAAGTTTTTGAATGGAACGAGATGTTCCTAAAAGAGCTGTCAAGCATAAATTGCACAAGAGGCTTTTCCGGTCAGCGATAAAGCGACTTGGTTCGATTTTCAAGTGGCACAAGACTCGAAATTCGCAACCGTTCGATCAGCGATAACCCTCAAAGTCCAGCTCTGAGCGTAGAAGTAACGCTTTAATCCAGCCTGTTGCGTTTTGGCACAGAGTGCGATTTACCAGTTGCAAAGAAACATTAACGAGGCTTCTTCAAACGCCAGTAAAACTTTCATGGCTCACAAAAGCGTACGCTTGAAATTTATTTCCTTTTCACCGCAATTCCGCAGTTCGCGCAAATAGCGAAAAATGGAGATCGCGGTAATATTTCTTGCTTCTCGAATTTATGACAGCGTATTGTTCGAGTACAAATATAGGAACGGGCCGAGCCGGCGAAAAGTCTTGTTGGCGGAGTTAAAATTGATGAGTTTGTGCATCATGAATTGTTTCTGAATATTACCATACATTTTGGAAATTTATTCTTGTGATATTTTACATCAAATTGAATTGGGGTTACACGCAGAATGAAATGTAAAAATAAAAGAGTGTCTGGGTAGTTTTATTTCCAAGTGTTTGGAGTAAAATTTAGAAAACATGAATTTTTACAATTTTTAGAAAGAAAGATTACATATGGAAAAACAATGATTGCATAGTTGTCAAATAACTTATTTGTTTAAAAAATTATTGTGAACTCACGAAGCTTATATGAAGAAAAATTATGAAGAGTTATTATTTGCAAAGCAAATTTGTTACATGAAAAATTTGTGAGCTCAAAAGATTGCTTTTTGAAATTGATATTTATTGTTCTGGATTTCTTGCACTTCTAGTTCCATATCCAGTAAATCAGATATAAAAAAGAAATATCAACCGAACATTTTTATTATTTAAAAAGTTAAAATCATAATGTTTTTCTTCTTTATACCTAAATTTGTACCGTTCCATGAAAAACCTTTATTGGTCGAAAATCGCACTTCCGCAATTATTTATTCCCAGAAACTTCATTAAATTTTGAAAATTAAACCTTTTGGATTTTACGGTTAAAAAGTTCTCACTTTCGTAATTTTGTTAACAAATGGATTTCCATAATTTTCAGATTACAATTGTAATATTTGAATTATTGTTATTCTTGAGTTATTGAAATGTAGAATTCTGAACTTTAATTTACTTTAAAAATTGATGTACAATGAATTTTCTTTTAACATTTAAAATTCATAATTCTGTCAATTCGAAATTATCAAAAGTTTGATTATCACCATTCACATACGTCTAAACTTTTTCTATTTAATTGTTTGTTTTCCAAAAAGTCTAGCACTCAGGGTTCTATTCTAGAAATATGTAGGATCAAGTTTTTAAAATGGCCAATTTTCAAGTAAAATTTTTTAGATTTAGAATGTAACTTTTTCAGTACGAATATTTCATTTATCTACTCTTATAATTTACACTTGTAAAATTCGAAGTTCTGATCTTTAAAAGTTCAAAATTACCAAAAATTTGTTATTCATACTAAATAAGTAATCAGCATAAAACGTAGTGCAATAAAAATATCGTAATTCTCAAATTTTTATTATGTACACAAAAATTGTTTTACGTTCTTTTACTCAAACTTTTATTGTTTTACAAAAAATTTTCATTTGTCAAAACTTTCAATTCTACAGAGGTCGCCAATACAAATCACATTGAGTTCGTAAGTTCAAAACTGTGAGTCCTGAATTTTCGATTATTTGCCCTTATATATACTAGATTTTCATCAGGAAAAAATTTTTTATCTTTATTTGTTTTCTTCATTTCTTGTCACAAAATTATTAAATAAGTTATGAATAATGACAAGTAATGAAGGAACAAGGTGAAGATAGAGAAAATTTTTATGATGAGGGTCTGAGGAATGTTACTTTTCAGTAATAATTATTTTAGACACAAACTGATTAAAGTTAAGAATAACTGTGAACTGAAACAATTTTTTTAACCCCTTTCCATACTTCTGTTAACATAATTATATTTGGAGAAGCGAAAAGATGTTATGTTTTAACAAAACTTGACAGAACGAATTTTTTTCGTAGAAATAATTTTTGTTGTTGTTGTCAGAGCACAACCATTATACATAAAATTCCATTGCACAGCAATTTTGAATAAAAATATAATACAATGATATTAATATTGAATAACAAAAATAACCGAATCTTTTAATAAAGTGTCTTTGTAAAGAAGTTCTGATCTAGCCGGAACTTTTTTGCAAAATATTGTCTGTATATTCTTACTACACGGAAAAAAAGGATTTTCTGTATCAGCAAAAAAATGTGCTGTTTAAAAATAAGCAGTAGCTTTTTTTTGCTGCTATAACACAATCATGATGCTAAAAATTCCATTGCCTAGTAATTGTGCTCTGTTGTGCTCTGTCGCAAAAAATATTTGTTCCGGTAACACAAAACATAAGCTACTGCTGCAAAAAAATTTCGTTCTGTCAAGTTGATACAGCAAATATTTTTTTTTCCTCATGCATGTAGAAAACATCGCGTGTAATGCATCGTAGAATTTCCGATAAACCATTGTTTTTCCCAACATTCTTGAATCATCCCCCAGCGACTGCAGTCGTCAAAAAACGTGCCGAACTTCTCGAAAGGAATGTATCCGGCCTTTTTATTATCTCGATAAATAATGAAAAATGCAATATCCATCGCGTCGACATCAAAGTCCCTGGGTTTTTTCATCCCCTTCATTCCGGGGATGCCGTGGCGGTGCCACGTTCAAGGAGAGAGAAGTCTTTACCCGCGTTGCACGGGGGTCGCGTTACCGAGTCAAAGGCTCGAATTCTTCTCATACCTGAGGGCACATAAACGCCCCGAATATGGAGCGCGCCCGCGTTTCGAGGAAATAAAGTTTTCCTAAATCGCGAGGAAACACCCCAGTTTCACGAAACTTCACCCTGTGTACGATGCGCGCTTTTAATGGAACCTAAACTTAGTTTTTATCTACGAAAGGTGAAAAACGACGTGCATTAAGGACACGAAATTTTGTTGGAGTTTTACTCTATGTTGAGCTGAAATTTGAATGTCTGGAAGTTTTTCTTTATTGTATGGGGTTTTTTTGAAGTGAAAATTAGTTTTTCGCAGCGCGCTTTTTCGATGGTGAAAACGAGGAACTCGGCTTCTATTGACTCTGACGCGATACAAAGGCGCTCGTCCGGACAGAAGCGAACTCGTGCGCAGCATATTTTCTTAGAGAAAATGACACCGTGTTGTTATGGGGCAAACATTGTTACGGGCTTAACTTGGGGTACAAATCTTGCGACGATGGAGTTTGAAAGGTGTTTTTTTTTGTTTTCGGTCGATTCTGGAAGGCGTGAGATTGAACATTATTACATTGTATGGAAATCGTGGCCTAGGAGGGATTTACTTGAAATTTTTATAGAATAAAAAAAAATCAACGAATGATTTCTTAGGGTCACATTTTTCAATTTATTTAATTTATTTATTTATTCAATAAATTTAAAAATGTGCCAGCGAGAGATCATTTCATGATTTATTTTCCTATTATTGCCCATGGAGCATAGCAGGATTGAAGATTTTAGGTATACAATACTTTTATGGAGTTTTAAACTTTTTCTGTAAGTTTATACATTTGAATATTCGCAAGCTCTTCAATTGAAATTTAATTTTCAAATGTAAAATAATTCAATGATTTTTAGAATTCATTAGAATCAAAAAAAAAAGAAGTACATGAATAAGTGCCAATGAAGAGTAATTTCTTTTTTTATTCTCTAGCTTTCAAATATCTCAATTTTATATCACTCTACAGATATACACTATTGGTATGAAACTTTTTTATTATTTCGAAATGTCAAAGTTGTTTTTTTCTATAAATTTTCTATGAATAAATCTTGTTGTGGGAGTCTAATGAATTATCTTCGCCAAAAATGTTATATTTTTGATTTTAGACTTTTTTTTTAAGAATCTCTAATTATAATTATAAATTTAGTTCTTGGAAATGTAATACAGGTAAAAATATATTAACAAAAAAGTTTTTTACGAGAAAAAGTATTTTCTTTACGCATTATGTATATTATATTCTATATAATAATATAATAATATAGTATACATATCGATAATGGTATAGTATAATGATGAAACGCATTGGATTTAACGAAATGGACAATTTAACTCACTCGAATAATCATTATGTTTGTAAATAAACTCTAATTATATCATATCATGATAATATTACATCATTTACACTTTCAGATGATACTTGCAGGGAAGTTTGATCTTTTTGAAAATTTAAAATTTAAAAATTCATTTTTTTCCAATCTTTATCTTTGCATAAATCTTAGCCTAAGAAGTTTGAGATTTTATATTGTGTACATATCTTAATTCTTTTTGGTTTAGTTTATTTATCTTATCAATTTCTACGATGCATAATCTGAACAATTTTCTCAAAACTTATTTTTGAAAAAAAAATGTTTTTTTCAGACGAACTATAACTTTTTCCAAATATCAACAACTTTTCGATCCCCTATTTAACAAATTATAAACTCCTTTACATATACAAAAGACAAACCAATATAATTTTTTTAACTTCGATGTTATTTTACATGTATTAAAATGTTATTGACTAAATTTGTGGAGCAGACTCACGTTGAGGAGAGAAAAACGAAATATACACTAATAAATAATAACAAAAAATTAAAAGAAAAATCTATTTATCATACTTTTCTACAATAATTTTTCTTATACATTAACATGAATCGTATGAATGAAATTTTTTTTATAATAACGTTTAAATAAAAATATTTTTTTCGGAAACTGAAATACACCAATTATTATACTCTTAAAAAGCGATTTTTCACCAATTTTGATTTGCGTATACCGACAGTAAAAATATCATGTATCCATTTGTAATATCGATGCGTTCCGATGAAATAGAATATTGAACCAAATCGACGTTGAAATATTCGAACACATGAGAGAGTTTTTCAAAATTGGTTTTCGAAGTTGAAAAGCTGTTCAAACAAAATTGACCGCTCACGGTGGCCAGGGACTAGCCACTGGGATTATGTAGCTATATAGATTACGAAGTTTCGGCAAATATACAATAGGGTTGATTGAAGGGCAGAACTTGCAAACTTTAAAAGCTGAATGGCCTCGTTATATACTAAACGACCACGTTAAAGTTCCCCTTTTTTGAAAATTACTTCGATTTTTGTGAAACTGATTACAGCTTCTTTTTTCTATGCAGGTTCGATTTAATTTCAAATACTGAACGTTTCTGCAAAATTGAAAAAAATTCTTTCAAAAGTTCTTACATTTTTTTATCTTGTATATGAACAATAATGCTATTGACATTTTTTTTTTTTTTTTGAAAAACCGACTGGATTCCTTTGTTTTTTAAAAATCACAGGGAAAATAGAAATGCGGAAATTCGTATTACTTGATTTATTTTAATTCATAACTTTTTAAAAAACATAAAAATTGGATTTTTTAGTAGCAGAATGCATTTTTTATTTTAACATTATTTATTCTTTCAATTAACAAAGTCAAATAATAACTTTATCGAGTTATTATTATCTGTATTGAATTTCATAATTTGATATTATTGTTGGATTACACATTAGTTTTCCATGAAAGTTTAGTATTCCATTCAGTGGTACGTATATAATTAGAGTATTGTTTCTACGAATCAGGTAATATTCATGCAAAATTATAATAATAATGTATTGCGAATAACAAATATGCAAAAATGAAATTTGAATTTCAATTAGTGTACAAGAGCTCCAAATACGATGCTCGTCTTTTACAAACCTCGAATGGTGATAATTTACCAGAAAATTACCGCCAACAAAACCATTCGTTCCGCTCTTAATTTCGCCCTTGTTTCTCGTTTGTTTTAACGTTCCCGAAGTCTCTGATGCAGAAAACTCCAACCCACTCCGCATTTTCTGTGAAAAATTTCACATCGTTTTAATTTTCTCTCTGCAATCGTTTTGCTCAAGGCACATTTTTAACGTAGTTGGGGTGTACTCTTTGTTAGTGGAAAAAGTAGTCTATTACAGAGGAAGTTTTGCATTTTTGCGATGGACAAAATGACTCAAAATTTACGAAATAGAATGAAGAAAAATTTTAAAAACTTTCTTTTTGCTGACAAAGAAATGAACGGAAATGTTCAAATAATGAAATCTGACTTTCAGAGTTTTATTCCACTTCTCATGAACTTTTTACGTATTAACGGATTTTCAAGAGTTTCTAAAATTATCCGGAAATACAAATACTAACGAAAAGTTTTGAAAAGAAAAATTCAAATTTCAGATACAATGTTATGCGATTGTTTTAATTTTGAAGTTTTTTTATCATTATAAATATTTTAGTGGAAACTTACATTTTATGAAAGATACGAGGTTTGTTCAAAAAGTATCGCGAATTTCATGTTTTTTCAAGAATTATTTATTTATTCATGAATATCTATTTTGACCCCTTCAAAGTAATCCCC
>JAPYZL010155309.1:0-26858 GCA_030522825.1 Platygaster orseoliae
TATCCAGATTTTTGTATAAATTTATTAAAAAGAAGTAAAAATGATGTTTTAACGTAAGTTTTGCTATAAAAATGATAAAATATGCATATAAATTCATTCTACAACAAAACTGTTCATGAATTTCAAACACTCATAGGTCATTTATGCATGAAATTACTTGGTGATCACTTGGTGCTCGCTTGGTGATCACTTTTCGATCTCGCCCGCCCTGCTAGGAAAAGGCTATACAAATTGAAGAATGTTAATAAGAACATGAAAGTTGAAAGCTTGGTTTCGAATAATAAGAATTTTATGGTGTTACCTTACATTGAGGGTTTATCTGACAATTACACTGTGGAACAAAAAAAAAGCCAGAGAAAGTTCCACTTGCAGCATGTACTTTAAGACCTAAAACTAAATCCGAAAGATTTTTTGCTCTATCACGTCTCATTAGCGAGTAATAACTTGTCAAATATTTAATCAATCAAAATCTTTACTTTCTTCAGTTTTCACGCTTTTGGATCGTGCAAAAACTATGTTGTTCAGTTTTTTCTCCACATCTCAAATATGTAAATGAATTCGCGATTCGATCGCTCCTTCAACAATTGAGTATTACTACGGAAACTTTATTTGTCGGAATGACTCGGAATCATCAAGCCCTAATTGATCCGTGACGGGTACCGGTGCATTGCAAAAGTGCCAAATGCCCTAAAATTTTCTTGCAAAAGCGCCGAACCAAACTTTTCGAAAGCGCCGTGGCAAATCTTTCAAAAGCGCCGAACAAAAAATATAGGAAAGGTAATGTAATGACCACTGTAAGAAGCGGAAAAAAATAAGTAACTTCATAAAAGTGTTCAGTTCTCGGATCAAAAAACACAATTTCCAAGTATTACCAAAACAAACCTCCTAAACTGAAGCACATTCATTTTATTGAGAGAAACATTTATAATCTATGAATATCAAATTTTAGGCATGTTAGCAGTATGTAAGGAATTTAAGAAAAAAAGTTAAGTGATTTATAATAATAAAACGTATTTTACACGATCCTTTTATTACAATCAGTTTACAAATAATAGCTTACAAATTGCGTTAAAATATCCCAACATTGTCATTATTGTTTAGTAACTAACTTCAAATTGGAATCGGTAAAGTTTGTATACAAATTACTTCTCACGATTTTCAACACGTTTATCTTTACTTCTTGATTTTGAACGTTGAGACATTTTTTAACATGTGGAACTTTGAATCTTATTTGAAAAATTAAATTTTCCCCAAATATTCAAGTTTCCCCGAGGATGAGAAATTCCAACGAAAGTAGGAAAAGGAATCCGTTCGCCCGAAAGACGACGTTTCAGAAAGTAGCCGTCACGGATCAATTAGGTCTTGATGATTCCGAGCAATTCCGAGAAATAACGTTTTCGTATTAAAATTCAATTGTTAAAGGAGCAATCAAATCGTCAATTGAATTTCATATTTGAGATCTGGAGGAAAAACTGAACAACATAGTTTTTTGCGCAATCCAAAAGCGTGAAAACTGAAGAAGTAAAAGATTTTAATTTATTAAATCTATGAAAATTTATTAGTCGCAAATGTGACGTGATAGAGCGAAAAATCTTTCGGATATAGTTTCAGGAGGTCACATCCTGCAAGTGGAACTTTCTTTGGCTTTTTTAAAAATTCAATTTTCGTTCCACAGTGTAATTTGAATCGTGTCTTGAGGAAACAGAATTTGAGAAATATTTATAAGGTTTCTAATAAATTGAATTCGAATATGATAAAAAGAGGGAAGGACGTTTTATCAAAGAATGTTCTTAAAGAAGTAGTTTATAAAATTAAATGTAAGAATTGTGAATTTGTATATATTGGTGAAACTAAAAGGAGGGTGAGTACTAGAATTAGAGAGCATCATAATAATTTTAAATTACCCCTTGACAGACATTCTGTTGTTACTAAACATCAATTGAAATTTGATCATGAGTTTGATTGGGAAAATAAAGTGATTTTTAATCGAGAGGATAATTTTTATAAGAGGAATATTGCTGAGATGGTGTTTATTAAGACTAATGAAAGGGCTATTAATTTACAGAGTGATACTAAGAATTTGAATCCTATACATGATAAGATTTTAGATAGTTTGTGATTTCGTTGTTTTTCATTTATTTTTGGTTTTTCACGTTTTTTCACATTTCATTTGGAGTAATGGTTTTTATTTACTAGGTTTTGATATTTGAGGAATTATTATCGATGTTTCCAGTTCTGGAACTTCAGAACGTTATCTCTAATTGTTGAGATTTTCCTCACTTCGTTTTTTATTGTGTAACTGTTTAATTGACGGAGTGACATGACAAAATCATGTAATTTGACGATATCATTGATTGCAATAGATAACGAGATGGGTTTCACTGATTTTGGTCTTCTAGAAATAGTGAGTTTTTTTTCGATGTTTATATGTTTTCTTTTTTCTTGTTTACTTATGTTTGCTGATGTTAGGAATTTTGTAATTAATATAAAACTGTTAGTGCCTGGAGATGGCTGGATATCAGCTGATAGTTTGGAGTGAATAAAATTATGGATTATAAATAATTTTGATTTGACTTTCTTGTCAACCATTGGGTTTGAGAACCGTTTTCCTGATTGATAATATCGACATTTTGTCGGAGCGTTTTCACTTTTTGATCCTAACATAAATTATTTTTTCAACGATATAAAATAGCGAAAACTGTTAAAAATACATGTTGGGAGCTGATTATTCCCTTTCCAATTATTTATTTGGGCAGGTGGAATAAAAAAGAACACGCACATCTTGTTATAACCAAAACACAACAATAGAGTAACATTTATTCGCACACCCAAAGATAAGGATACCCATAAAAGAACAGCTGTGTCTCAAGCAAAAAACAGTGGTGCCAACATAGGCATAATAGACCATGTAATTCGAAATTTGTGTTAAATATCCCAATACCCTTTCTTAAACTTAAATTTTTTTCCCCTTTGAATCGAAAATATATGTAACCATATCATCTGAAATAAAACATTCCAAAAGAAATAATTCTAAAAAATAAGGAAAAGAAAAAAAGTCAAAACGGTTTCATACCAAAATGAGTTTTACAAAAACAAACTTTTTCCTGAACAATAGTTTCGTGAGCGAATCTGCCACCATCTCCTCCGTCAAGACGTGCTGGATCTCGATGTCTTGTAGATCTATGTGGTCTCGGATAAAATGGTGACGGACCTCGATATGCTTCGTTCGTTGTCGAAACCCTGCTGTCGATGCAAGATCAACTGCTTCTCTGTTGTGGCAGTGGATCAAGGTCGGTGCCTTCATGAGAAACGGAGTGATTTCAGCCATGAGGCTTCGAATTCACAGCACTTCTTGGCAGGCAGATGACAGCGCCATATATTATGCCTCGGTTGTCGACAGGGCAACCGTATTTTGTCGCTTGCTGGCCCAATAAATCAGTCCTCCTTGGAATTTGATAACGTATTCAGTGACCGATCGTCTTTCGTCAACTTCATTCTCCCAATCTGCATCATGGACAGCAAATAAATCAGGATTTGCATCCCTTTGAAATAAAATCTTATCTTGAACAGTATTTTATAGGTAGCGAAAAATCCGTTTCACAGCTGTCCAATGAGCCCTTCCTGGATTGTTGCGAAATCTGCTGACCACTTCCACCGCGTACGCAATATGTGGTATTGTTGCTTGTGCTGCATAAACAAGGCTTTCAACTGCCTCACGCCCTCACAGTATAGAATTTTGCTCGTTTTTTGCATTTTTTCTTCAGTTTTCGGTGTCATGTTCAGTGAGAGTTTTTGGTTCGGATACCAAGAACACTAGAATAAGGACCAGCATCGCCCTATGCTTAGCCATGTGCTGTTGAGGCAAAATGTGGAGGCCGATTATGTCACGAGATTCGGTATGTATTAGAGGTGTGCGGGAAAGGATTCTGTGGTGAATCTCTCAGTCCCACTTGATGGCCAAAGCGAGTAGAACGCGAATCGTGCTGGTCCTTACCACAGGGGTGTAAGTTTCCTGAAAATCAATCCCTTCGATTTGGGAACATCTTTTGGCGACGATACGAGCCTTGAATTTTCTTTCATTTAGTGACAGAAAGGCCACTAAATTTAATTACCCTTTATTGGGTAATTTAATTACTCAATAAAGGGTTTAATTTTAAATACCCATTCCGTGTTAAAAATCTTTCTCTCAGGGGTTGGATCGTTCAAAATCCACGTTTGATTCTTGATCAAGGCATCGTATTCTTCTTGCATAGCTTTCTGCCA
This sequence comes from Platygaster orseoliae, assembly GCA_030522825.1. Lineage (NCBI taxonomy): Eukaryota > Metazoa > Arthropoda > Insecta > Hymenoptera > Platygastridae > Platygaster > Platygaster orseoliae. Next base: position 4,264 of record JAPYZL010155309.1, read on the forward strand.
AAAAATCGAGTCTGATCCTGGTAAGGCTTGTTGAGCGGATGTTGGTTCTGTAGAGGTAACCGTTTCTGCAAAAAAAAGATATGAAGTCCTTGAATATTCTTGGTTTCGGAGTCCTAGCTGAGCGTCTCAACGGCTGTTGGTTGATGGTTCCCTCCGGAGCTGGCTCGAAGTTCATTTCATGTATCAGATCTTCTTCTGTCATTTCACTTGAATCCTCAAAATTCTTTTTATTTTCCTTGTTATTACTCGATATTTCTTCCCTCTCTTCATCTCGATTTTCTTCAATTTCATCCTCTTGAATCGGGGTGAATTTCGAGTTTGTATTTTCTTTTTGAATTCTTTCTGCTTCAACGTCTCTTTTTCCTGCAAAGAAAATCACATCTCTGCTTTTTGTGAACTGTTTCGTTTTTATTTCAATTAAGCAGTATCCTTTTGAATTCTCGCAGTATCCTACGAAAATGTATTCATGCGATTTCGGGTCCCTCTTGAGACGCTTTTCTTTTGGTACATGTGCCATTGCTTTGCATAAAAAAACTCGTAGGTGGCTAAAATCGGGTTTGTATCCGGTCCAGGCTTCTTTGGGCGTGTTTCTTGAAGCGTTGTTCGTCGGCGTTCTGTTGATGATGTGAACTGTTGTGGCTACGGCCTCTGCCCAGAATTCCTTTGGAAGTCTAGCGTCGTACAGCATAGAACGGGCCTTCTCAACAATTGTTCTATTCATCCTCTCGGGGACGCCATTTTGTTGGGGAGAATAAGCCACAGTTAATTGATATTTTACGCCCTGGCTTTTCAAAAAATTCTCTAATTCCTGATTCACGTATTTTTTACCGTTATCAGATCTCAAAATTGTCATTTTTCTCCCAGTGTGAGTCTCATTTAGAATTTGAAATTCATTGATTATCTCTGTTAAACCATTCTTATTCTTGAGATAGAAAACGAAAACCCTCTTGGTATTGTCGTCAATGAGTGTCATAAAATACCTTGCTCCTCCAATTGAGCTTGTTTCCATTGGTCCATATAAATCGGTGTAAATTAGGTCCATGAGGTTATCTGCTCGTTTTCCTAGTGCCTTGAATGGTTGTCTGTGTTGTTTTCCCCTGACGCAGTAATCGCATGGAGTCTTGTCTGGTTCTTAGTAATCGCAGCCAGTTTCCAGTCCTTGACGAAGGAGCTCCATGTTTTTTTGACTCATGTGGCCCAAGCGACTGGGCCACAAGTTTTCAACTTTCTCAGTTAGTGACAGAAAGGCCGATTTTGAGGGGGTGTCCAGTTGAAAAATGCCATTTTTCTCGAGGGCTGTTGCCAAAAGTTGTCCCTTGGTGCTCGTAATCCTTTAGCCTTCTCTGGAAAATTCAACCTTGTTCCCTCGGTTGACAATTCTGCTAACAGAGAGTAAACTAGCAGAAACATTTGGAAAATATAAAAAAAATCGAGCTGATGTTTCTATGTATATTTTCATTTCTAATTGAAATAGGAATTTTATCATTTCCCATTTTTGTTGCCTTCGTCGTCGCGTTGTTCGTTGTGGAAATTTTGGTTGTGCAGGAACGTATATTTTCTTAAAGTAAATCTTCTTGGTGAGTGATGTGGCTTGAGGCGCAGGAATCCAGGTACCAAGCCGACTTTTCTGTGGTATCGACGGCGTATCAGGCCAAAAATGCTCGGTTGTCATTATGATGTTGTCTTGCATCCTCGTTTGGTCCAAATTTCTTTGTATTGTGGCAAAATTTGCTGATGTGGCCAAAATTGTTGCAATTAAAACAGCGAGGTTTATTGGCTCCATTTTTATTTCTTTCCAAATTCTGCCCTTTTTTGTAATTCGTGTATATTTGTCTTGTGTATACAGTAGAATTACTCTCAGCCCTTTTCGAGGTTGTTTTTAGCGAAATATCTTATGATAATTTCGTTTTAATCGAATCTGCAGTAATTGCAACCCCCGAACTTTGAATACTCATAACCATAGGACAATATTCCTCAGGTAAACCAGCAAGTAGTTATGTTCTAACCCATTCGTCTTTGACCTTAAATTTTAAATTATTGAGTTTGCGTGCGGTGATGATTATCGTGTTGACATACTCGTCAACTGAACCGCAATTGTCAAGTTGCGAAGTAATTAAAGTACGGAGCAATCCTACCTTTCGAGGCAATCCAGAATTCTTAAATGTGCTTTGCAATTTTTCCCAAGCTTCATTGGCTGTAGTCGCATCTTGTATGTGTGCTTAGTTGATCAGGTCGATTGACAAAATGATTATCGATTTGGCCTTCGTATTTTTGCGTTCATCCTCGACTGTCCCGTCCACACATCTCTAAAGGTCGTCGTATTTGAGCCAGACCTGCATCGCGAATTTCCAGTTGCTGAAGTTTTCTCTTCCCGTTAGTTTCTTAATCGTTTGTTGCGAACTCGAAGCCATGATTTTCACTCTTGGTGACGAACTATTTCGAAGCTGTCAATTCTCGCGACGAATAAAAAAAATCGAGGTTTTCTCTCTATCTTAAACCGCGCCCGTCCACGCCTGCTCAATATTTTGAGATCTCTGTCGAAGAAAAAAACGATCGACAAATGCAACGCCCAGTCTCAAAAAAAAATCCCAGCACAATTCTATAGGCCCATAACCTGCTGGGAGCTGATTATTCACGTTCCAATCAATTGTTTGGGCAGGTGGAATAAAAAAGAACACTCACTTTTAGTTATTACCAAAATAAAATACTAGAATAACTTTCATCATGCACACAAAGATAAGGATACCCATAAAAGAACAGCTGTGTCTTAAGCAAAAAACAGTGGTGTCAACAAAGGCAAAATAGACCACGTAATTCAAAATTTGTGTTAAATATCCCAATAATACATGACAATACCATTGGTTCACTCCGGCTTGAAAAAATAAAATCGCATGTAAAACATTCTCAAAATCGGAAGAATCGGTCGTCAAAAATGTTGCACAAAGATTAAAAACAAGATTGAAACAAAGATTGAACAACCCTCGCGGATGGAAATTACGTAAGGCTTACGTTAAGTTTCGCATGACTACGTCGTTCTTACGTAGTCAGGCATAGTTTACGTCAAACGTGGAATATAATGTGTTGTGGAATCGTGTGACGCATTGGCGACTCGCGAAGACATATTTTTTATTAAAATGGACAACTACCTGGGCAGAAGTTGCTGAAACAGTGAAAAATCTGAAAATAATGAGTTACGACATTTGTCGTAACTCATTATTGTAATTCGACAAGAATGTCTTTAAAGTTAGCATTACCACTTTCGAATATCGAAAAAGTGATCAGTGATTAATTTGTCGCTTTTGCGTTGTAAATTTGTTGTGCAAACAAAAAATTCGTCGCTCTTCAATTTTTTTAAATAATGGGTGGTAATTTTAACTTGATGTTAAAGTTAGCATTACCACTTTCAAAAAAAATTTTTTTCTTAAAGTAATAGCTTTTTTCTACGTAATTTATTTGTTGTAAATTTGTTATGAGGAGAAAAATTGGAAAAAATTATTTTTTCACTATTTTTTATAAATATTTAGTCCTGTCGCGTCCCCATGACGCTAAGTCAGCAGTAGGAGCTTAGAATCCCAGGTTTCATAGTGTAAATTGTGTCAGTAATATACGTTTAGTTACTTGTGTGAATTTGTTGTGACGAGGAATAAATAAAAAAAGTTGTTCTTCTCATGAGAATTCGTGAAAACAGCTGCAAGACTCTGTCTCGACGCAGCACGACAAGGCTGAAGATTCTTTTTTCCTAAAAGTCTGAAAATTAATAATTTTTTTCTTGATATTTCATCACAACAAATTGTGATGTTACTCTCAGGAGGTAATTATAGCAATAAGATACTTTATGAGAACAAATGAGCCTTATGACAGTTAAGGGTTAGCCGATTTTGACTTCCAGGTCTTCAAATATCGTAACTCATTATTTTCAGATTTTTCACTGTTTCAGCAACTTTTGCCGCGATAGTTGCCGATTTTAATAAAAAATATGTCATCGTGAGTCGCCAATGCGCTACACGATTCCACAACACATTATATTCCACGTTTGACGTAAGCTACGCCCGACTTACGTAAGCCTTACGTAATTTCCATCCGCGAGGGAAGAAATAAAAAAATTAATTTCATTGTATACTGGAACAAATACTTTCGTCCTTCCCGAAATGAAAAAATAGCATATTACTTCATTTGTGTGGAAAAGTTCTTTATAACGAATCTGAAAGTTGCAACGCGAGCCAAAGGCGAGCGTTGTAATCAGATGAGTTAAAAAAACTGCTTAACACTAATCAAGAACGATATTTTATTGAACAATGTGTGGAAATGCCAGTTTTGAATCGCATGAGCGTGTGAAAATGTGGCCTTTTCTACACGGCGTTGAATAAAGGATTTTTTCACAATAGTTACAAAGCGAGACCGTGACGTGTGCTCCACGCCAAGGCGTTAATGGGTATTATTTCTAATCATATAGAAATTTTTACGTTTTCTTTTTTTCACATGAAAGATTTTGATATAGAAATGAACATTCGATGAACAAGAAACGATCAAGAACATGAACGCATGTCAATTATATATCAAAATTGTTTTTATTTTGAACAGTTTTTTAATATTTTCTAACAAAAAAATTTCATATGAAACACAGCTTTTGTTACAATATTTAAACGAAAAATAAGTAGATTTCACTGCATAGATTAAAAGAAAAAAAAGAGTCCAAAAAATGCTCTAAACAATAGCATCAACAATGCAACGAAAAAGTAATTTTCATGAAAAAAGTTGCTCGATCATAAATATCGTTTGCACACTTCAAAAATTTTGTTACTTGTAGAACGCATTTCAGTGAATAAGACAAATAATTCGATTGGAACCGGTTTAGGCGTTTCACAAGATCTCGGTTGCGGTTGTTCTCGCGGCTGTAGTAACGGTTTCGGTTACAAAAATGAAACGATTTTACGGAGTTACGATTACGGTTTCGGTTACGGTTTCAATCCTTGCTTTTTCTATGCTATAGATTTTCTCATTTCGATACTCAAAATGCTTCATAAGAGATTATTTCTCTAGCTTTTATCATGTAAAAAAGCTCATTTGAATACTTACGTTACTTGACGAAACATATCATAAAACAAACGTGTTTGAAAATTTCAATTTTTAAAAGCTCTTCTTTTGCACCAGAAATTTTCATTAGGCAAAAATTTAAGTTGAAGTAGTTTAGTATACCTCAGTTATGTACGGTAGGTAGGAAAGGGAAATAAAGCGAATAAAAAAATGTAGCATGAATAGTATACCAACACCTCAAAGAATTCTGTAACTTTTCATATTGGTATCTTCAGAATGAACATTTTATTTTTTAAGGCAAATCCCTCATTAAAAAAAATTCATAATTGAACATCTAGCATGATGAAACTTCAAATTTTGAATTCCCTCTAATCTTCATGATATCTGATTGTGAAACTATATTTTGGAATGGTCATATAAAAACGTATATATTCTTTATTTAATATATCGATTTCTATGATTTCTTTTATTCCAAAGTCTAGAAAGATGGATATTGAACATTTTGTTCACTCAACTTTCCATTTTTTTTTTTTTTTTTTTTTTTTTTTTTTTTTTTTTTTTTTTTTTTTTTTTTTTTTTTTTTTTTTTTTTTTTTTTTTTTTTTTTTTTTTTTTATGTTTTAAGTACATAAAAAAATCAAACTACTATACTTTTTCAGATAAAGCTGTGCCAGCAAACATCAAATGTGGTGCATACGACCTTGATGAAGATAAATAATATAGATTATTATCCTGTTAAAAGAAATATTTTGTACAAAACTATTTTCGATATGTGGAGTAATAAAATATTATTTTCCTCAATAGCTCTGTAATTGCTTAATTTAAACGAACCTCAAAACCAACACCGTATAAAAGTACGGGAAGCAAGCCTTTTGTTTTTGATATTCTGTTTGCACTAAAAAAGTTAATCCCTCAATGGAAATATTTTTGCTTTATTAAAAATTATTTGAATTTATTCAATTTATTATAATAAAAATATGAAAAATCATTCAAAAGTTGTTATCCGGTAAGGAAGATCGTGTTTATTGTTTCACTGTGCTGGAAAGCTCTTCGTCAACTTTTAATAACTAATTTCTCTACAAAATGATATAGTGGTTTATTTTATGTAAACTTGTAGGAAAACTTTTAATCGAAGCTCATTATCTCATAAAGTTTTACAGTCGATGTTTCGTATTTAAGCAACAACATAAAATACTCGTATTCGAGCAATCATTTTGTAGAGCATTGTATGGAAGTATCGTAAAGTTTCTTTGGGTAACTTATTTTGAATTCGTTGCCCAAAAAACGTAACACCAGAATACTTAAAATACTAAGTGTTAACGAAATCTCATATAAAATTCATGTTTTCATAAGAAAAACGAGATAACGCTTATGAGTTCAAGAATTTTACATTATTCGCGTGGTAGCTTTACCCTCAGCCTTTTAAAGGATTGACTTCACAGCCCTGAGAGAAGAGAAAGTGTCGGTCGTCAGTCGATTAGCTTCTTTATGCTTGCTCCTGAATCAGGCGCTTTTTTTAACAAGCTATGAAACGAAGTAAATTGACTCCATTGTCGTTCCCTAACAAAAGTACGGGTAAAATGGTAAGAAGAAGATCCCAGTTTTTGTATTTAAAAAAAACATTATTATAAAAAGTATTGCTAAGAATATTGCCAACTTGTTCTATCTATCTATATATACAGTGCGTCCACCTTGATAATATACACTTTTTTATTTTTAAGCCCAAGCTTTTCCACGAAAGGAAAAAGGTCATAAATTTAAATATCCGTAGGCGAGGGAAAAGGAAGACTGTAATTTTCACGCTTCAGCCGCTACCAATATTCTCAAATTACTTAACAGCGAACTTTTTTTCCCCAAAAGTAAAAAATCAACATCGAATCCCTACGGGACCTATAAGGTGATAGGTGCTTGTAACGACTGGATCGTGAAAATTCGGGTCTTTCTTTTCCTCGTCTACGGATATTTAAATTTGTGAACTTTTTCCTTTCGTGGAAAAGTTCCGATTTTGAAATAAAATAGTGTTTATTATCAAGGTCGATGCACTGTATATAAAGCAGAATATATGTTCTTATGTCGCCGCATTATGCGAAAACGGCTGGACGTATTTTCGAATTTTTTTTTTTCATTTTCTTCGTCTTTGTCCGAGAATAGTTCATAGATGAAGAAAAGATTCCTTTTCGGACATATAACTTCGTGACATTTTATGATTTTTGTGACATTTAGTTGTATGTGATATTGTGACTTTTGTGATATTTTGTGATATAGTGACTTTTCGTGGTAGATAATGATATTCTATTATGTTGTGATTGTGTGTACGTTCATGTGTCGAATTTTTTACTTCCTGGTTTGCCGACTTTTTTACTGGGATTTCGAAATCTCGAAGCTCGGACTTGAGCATTTCCTGTCACTTACCTGCCCGGTTCAAGAAACAAATCATTACTTAATATTTTCGTTTTTAGCATTTACAATTTCTAAATACGTAGAATATATGTTTCTCGATAATTTTCAAATATAATTTAAGATAAAATTGTTATGGTTAATAATCAAATCAAAGAGAAAAATGTTAAAGTAAAGATACTGTTATATTAGAGTTGAAAGACATAGTTTATAGGTATATCCAGAGGTGGCGCGACGATGTCGATTCGTGTAGGGGCGCACACGTTCTCTCTCGCACAGTCATCTGTCTCTCTCTGCGTGGAGAGATGTGGAGAGCGTACGTGTGTGTGTGTGTTGGTGTGAGCTTCGAGGTTGGCGGAGCGAAGAGCAGTCGAGCATAGGCGTTGAGGCGAAGAGTCGAATAAATCGAGTTCTCACGAGATCGTGCCTTATATATTTCTGGACCTTTTTCCCTGGGCGTTTGGGGTGCCGGAATACTTGACACTAAACCCCAAAGTGGTGACCCCGACTATTTTTTTTGCACACGATCATCCACGCAGAGTCACCGTGCTCTAAAAGTACATTTTTTTGCGTGGTGCTCCTCGCCGCGTTTTTCTCACGCCGCACGGGCCAACCTATGTTGTCGCTCGACATCGCTCTTAAGTCACATCCAAGCTAAGCCAAGCCGAGTTCGTCATTGCTGCTGCTGGCTAGAAAATCTGAAAAGGGCATTCGTTTTCATCGCCAACGGCACTCCACGTGGCCTAATTATTTTAACGGCGCCGGGAGATTTCGGGTCCGCCATCTTGTACTTGCGGCCCCCAGTTCGTCTCGCGCTCACGGAGGGGAAGGACGTGCGCGCGCATTGACGCTTACGAAAACGATCAGCACAGTGCAGCCATCCTTGCGCAGTTACGCTTACGCCCGAAAATCAGCACAGCGCTGCCAAAATTCCGCATATCATCAGCTGAGCAGTCCATTACACGGCGTTCCCGCCGTTCAGACCGCTGCAACCGGTTGACAGTTTCGACGTCCCATTTCGATCAGCTGCGAGGTTCATTTTGCTGTTGCTGTCAACATCGAGGGATTCCACGTCATACCAGACGTTAATAGGTATTGCAGACTACGGCTCGAGGCATCCTTCAGCTGCCAATAGTGTTTGTTTTTGCGATGTTGGTATATTTTTTCCTGTGACGTGTTGTATTGGTGATACTCGCGTACGAGTTTTAGCTGTTTCGCGCACATTTTTACGATAATGACGTTAACGCGTTCGAAAAACAGAGGCAATGTGGTCGATAATTCGGATACGTCGAATTCTAGCAATTTGAATCAAAATAATAATTCTTCAAATCTCGTGGACGTTAGTGCGAATATGGATGCGGAGCGTCGTATTGCCGAATTGGAAGCTAGTTTATCTCAAATTCCCGCATCTTATCAAGGGGGGATCAGATCGTGCGTCGCTTAGCCGAACTCAAGGCCCGTTCTGTGGTTTTACAAGCTTAAATTTCCCTGCGAAATGCGAATATTACCGCGCAAAGTACAAGGGCCGATACAATCCTTGCCAATTTCGACGTCGAGGTGTTGTCTTGTGTTCGCGACATTATTACCGCTACCCCCACCCCGCTCACATTTATAATAGGAATAAAGAGCGCATCATCGGGACATTCGCTGTTTCAAATGAGGTTAAATTGCGTTAACTTTTAAAGGGTCAGGTCTTCACAGATGGGAAGCCGTCATTAATGTTGAGCAGACTCAGGAATTTGAATTCTGCCAACTGCGGCGACGCTGTCATAAAAACCATCTTTTTGGACCAATAACCCGTGACCCATCGTGCGATTCTCGTAGCTACTGGTGGCAATGACCTTGACAAGTTGGCTGAAGCCGCGGATGGACTAGCGGATAGTGCGTCATTACTATCCGGCGGGACACAAATTTATGCCTCAGGCAGAAGTCCTGGCAATTCTCTCGAAGCAGTTGTTCAAAACTTGTCGGAGTCAATCTCTGCCTTATCCGCGAAGGTTGATAGAATGATAGGCAATCAGAGAAAAGAGGCTTCGCACTCGCGCTCGCGTTCGAAATCTCGCGACCGTTTTCGTAAACCGGGTTCGTCGGATTCCCCTGACCTTTGCCGGAGCCACTGGAAATATCCGGATAATCCTTTGACTTGCCGTAAGAATTGCGCCATGTTTGAGGAATGGAAGCAAAAAAACCAGCTTCCCCCCTCCCCGCTCCTGAGGTTAGGGAAGGGGGCCAAGTTAACCCGGGCAGGCTTTTCGTTCGTGATTCAAATAGCGGTTATGAATTTCTCGTCGACACTAAGGGGTTGACATTTCGCTAGTCCCGGCTAAGGCGAATGTCGACATTGAACCGTCGTCTTCTTCAACTTTTCGCAGCGAACAGCACACGAATTAATACTTATGGAGAGTCTTTCCCCGAGTTGAACCTTGGTCTTAAGAGACCTATTCGTTGGAATTTTTGCATAGCCTCAGTTTCGTATTCAATTTTAGGTGCCGACGTGCTTAGGCGCTATGGACTGGTAGTCGACCTGAAACGAAAGCGGTTGATCGACTCAAAAACTGGGCTGTACTCTCCTGGAATCGTGAAGCCAACTCCTATTTTCTTCGTGCATTCCTTGGATCCTGGGTTTAAAGCCTCCAAAATGCTTTCCGAATTCCCCGAGATCACTGGTTCATCTCCTATTGATTCTCCTGCAGGAAGTGATGTGTTTCATCATATAATTACCACTGGACCTCCGGTTGCCGAAAGAGCTCATCGTTTGTCAGCTATAAAGCTTCGCGATGCTAAGGCAGAAATTAGGGCCTCCGTTGAGTCAGGGGTGTGTCGTCCCTCTTCAAGTCCTTGGGCTAGCCCAATTCATATGGTCCCCAAGAAGGATGGCTCGTGGAGGTTGTGTGGTGACTTTCGTAACCTGAACGCTATTACCGTGCCAGACAGGTATCCTACTCCGTATTTACAGAACTATGGCGTTAATTTACACGGGAAAACTTTTTTCGTCGCTCGATTTGCACAAGGCGTATCAACAGATCCCCTTCAATCCAGAGGATGTTGAGAAAACTACAATTATCATTCCTTTCGGATTATTTGAATTTTTGAACATGTGTTTCGGTTTGCGTAATGCGGGTCAAACCTTTCAGAGGTATTTAAATCATGCTTTAGGTGATTTGGACTTCGTATTTGTCTATATTGATGACATTCTGATTGCTTCAAGGTCCATGGAGGAGCACGAGGAGCACCTAAGAATAGTTTTTGACAGGTTAAGGAAGTTTGTGCTGCGCTTCAATGTTAGCAAATGTGTATTTGCGGTTCCAGAGTTGAATATCTTAGGGTATCTCGTTAATGCTAGAGGTATTTCTCCGATGCAGGAGAAAGTGCAGGTAGTCAAGGACTTCAAGAAACCTGAAACGATAGCGGATCTGCGAAAGTTTCTCGGAATGGTAAATTTTTACCAAAGATTTATTCCTCAGGCCGCTAGTACACAGGCTCCATTGAATGCTTTTCTAGTTCAGTCGAAGAAGAATGATAAAAGAAAGGTGCCGTGGACCGGAGAGGCAGAGAAGGCGTTTGAGAATATTAAAATTGACCTTGCGAATGCTACTCTGTTGGCTCGCCCTAGTGTTGATGCTCCTCTTCGTTTAGTGACTGACGCTTCCGATTTTGCTGCTGGTGGTGTGTTAGAACAGTCCATGGACGAAGCCTGGCAACCGTTGGCATTCTTTTCGGAAAAGTTCTCCCCGGTACAATGTAAATATAGCGCTTACGATAGAGAGCTCACCGCCATTGTGGAGTCGATTAAGTATTTTTGCCATCTTGTTGAGGGTCGAAATTTTCATATTGTGACTGATTACAAACCATTGGTGTTTGCTTTCAGGCAACAAGCAGACAAGGCTAGCCCTCACCAAGTCCGTCAGCTCTTTTTCATCGCTAAATTTTCCACAGAAATCGTCCACATAGCAGTCCCCGATAATATAGTCGCGGATTCCTTGTCTCGCATAAACTCTATTCGACTTCTTTTGGAATTTGATTTGAATGAGTTGAGTGAGGCTCAAGGGAGGGACGAATAGCTGAAAGAAATTCGCGGGTCCAAGGATCATCCCCTCAAGCTGAAACGTATCCAATGGGGTAAAAGCATGTATCTTTGGATTGCGAGATATCGGCAGAAGCTATTCGACCTTATATTCCAGAGGAATTTCGTGGTAGGGTGTTTCGAATGTTTCATGATCCTGCCCACCCAAGCGGAAAGGTCACCGATCGCCTGATTCGTCAAAGATATGTCTGGCCGAAAATGCACAGGGACATAGCTCGTTGGTGTAAGGCTTGTATTCAATGTCAGTCGTCTAAGATATCTTGACATGTTCGAAAACTTCCAAGTCATTTTGTAGCTCCAGATGGTCGCTTCGATCACGTGCACATCTATATTGTTGGCCTGTTACTTGTCTCAGAGGGTTTTTCCTACCTGGTTACAATGATTAATAGGTTCTCGTTGGATCGAGGCAGTGCCTGTCCAAAAGATTTCCGCACAGACCGTTTCTCGAGTTTTCTTCGACACTTGGTTTGCTCGTTATGGGTCTCCGAAAGTTCTAACTACAGATTAGGGTGGTCAATTCGAGACTCGTTTGTTTACAGCTCTCCTGTCATTGCTGGATTCTCAAAGGATTCGCACTACGGCGTACCATCTTGAAGCCAATGGCATGGTTGAGCGTTGGCACCGGTGTTTGAAGACAGCGTTGATGTGTCAGCTGTCCATGTCCAATTGGACACCATGTTTATCCACTGTCATGTTAGGACTCAGAACTGTCGTCAGGAAAGATACAGGTGCTTTCCCGGCAGAATTCCTCTTCGGAACTACGCTGAAAATTCCCGGAGAATTTTTCCTACCCGAAGACCTTACTCCTGATACCAATTTTTTCATTATAGATTTCAGGGAGTACATACGTCAGGTCCGACCTGTCCCCGTGGTGCACAAGCACAAAGTCAGGGCCTTTTATTTCAAAGAATTACACGGATGTTCTCATGTGTTTCTACGTAGAGTGGCTAGAAAGTCTTTGGAACGTCCATATTCAGGACTTCATAAAGTTTTGAAGCGTGTGTCGGATCGCATTTTTGATATTCACATCGACGGTATATCTAAGAGTGTTTCGATTGACCTTTTGAAGCCTACACATTTTTTGTACGTCGTCGAGGAAAATAATTTAACTCGGGTGTCTTGCACTTTCGATAGACCATTGACGACAAACGCTGTACCTGTTCTCAAAACTTATTCTAGAGTACAGAAAAACGTGACTTTCGCGCCTCAGACCAAGAAATAAAAGCTAGCTTATATTTTTGAGCCTCACATATATCTGTATGATTTTTAGCCTAAATAATGCGCTACATATTTAATTTTACTGTTTCCCCTTCGTGCAGAGATAGGAGAATGTATTTTTGTACTCAGAAATTTTAATATTGTATTCATGTTCATGACACTGTGATATTGTGTTTAATGTTCGTAATTCTAAGGACAATTCTACTGTATCGCAGTTGCTAGGGGGGAGTATGTAGGGGCGCACACGTTCTCTCTCGCACAGTCATCTGTTTCTTTCTGTGTGGAGAGGTGTGGAGAGCGCACGTGTGTGTGTGTGTCGGTGTGAGCTTCGAGATTGGCAGAGCGAAGAGCAGTCGAGCATAGGCGTTGAGGCGAGGAGCCGAATAAATCGAGTTCTCACGAGATCGTGCCTTATATATTTCTGGACCTTTTTCCCTGGGCGTTTGGGGTGCCCGAATACTTAACGCAAAACCCCAAATTCGGAGTTGCATTTCTCGTATTTTGTTCCGAGTTCAAGTCGCGCTTCGAGTACGAACGAGCAGGTTTTTTTTTCCTAGTGTGTGTGCGCGCTTGTTGTGTTGCTTTCTGTCGTTCCGGAAGATTATACAATTTTGCCAAATGTAAAGACTAAGTGAAGGTAAATTTAATAAAGAGTTAGCTGCAATTTTTATTGTGGTGTTTTTCAACCCATTAAAAACTTCAACAAAAAAATATTTTATCAGCAAAAAATAGCAGGGCAAATAATATAGTATTCGTCAATACTAGTTATCAGTAGCAAGGGAGGAAAAGGCGGTGCTTCTGAAGTGATTAGCATTTGTACAAAATCTTCATCACAAACATTGTCGCTATTACAAGATTATAAAACTGGGCAGGTAAGTGACTGGAAATGCTCGAGTCCAGATTTTCTAAAAGTAAAATGCCACGTACACTGAGAGAAAAGCACAACACTGGTTATTACGGTCGGCAACAATGGATATTGCGGACTTGAACTTTAACGAAAAATTGATTTTCCACTACAGTCAGTGTTATGTCCACAACAATGATTGTTGTGCTCCACAACACTCACTGTTGTGGTCTACAACAATACAGATACAATAGTGACTGTCGCACGCCGAAACAGTCATTATTGCGGGCCGCAATAATTATTATAGTGCGCCACCACACTCATTGTTGCGGGCTGCAATATTCAGTGTGGTGGGCCGCAATATTAAAATTTCACAAATATTCATAAATTTGGTTCATTAAACTAGTGAATTCAAAATATCCAACTATTTTTGAATGAATATGTTAAAAATTTATATATTGATTACGCCTCCCTTGCGAAAAAATCCTACTGGTAGTAGGATTTTCACAAATAGTAATCAATAGTAACCAATAGTAACCGATATGTTACTATTTGGTTACTATTTGTTACTATTTGTGAAAATCCTACTGCCAGTAGGATTTTTTCGCAAGAGCTCTTCTAGAAAAATCACCAACAAAAATAAACACAGAATGAAAGTGTTTATAATTGTGTAATTCACTCACTGTCTGGGATACTTGTGTTCACCATCATTGCAACTTTTCCAATCATTTTTGATTTATTTTGCGCGCACTCGAAAAAACAATGAAAATAAATGAACGAATCAATTGGAATAAATCGCTAATAGATGACAAATGGGAATCGCGTTGTGGTTATTATGTCAGCGGGAAAAACAAATGATTTCGCGCACCAACATACTCAGTGTTGTGGGTGGCACCAATGATTATCGCGCTCCGTAACAGTGAGTGTAGTGGAGCGCGAAATTTACATATTGCGGACCACCACACTGAATATTGCGGCCCGCAATGAGTGTGGTGGCGCACCATAATCATTATTGCGGCCCACAATAATGACTGTTTCGGCGCGCGACAGTCACTGTTGTATCTGTATTGTTGTGGACCGCAACATTGAGTGTTGTGGAGCACAACAATCATTGTCGTGGACATAAGACTGACTGTTGTGGAAAGCCAATTTTTCGTCAAAATTCAAGTCTACAATAACCATTGTTGCGGACCGCAATAACCGGTGTTGTGTTTTTCTCTCAGTGTATAATTTTGTATCAATTTCAATGTAAAGAACCTGTAAAAGAAACATTGACATGTATAAATGTATGACTAGAATCACTTATAAGAAGTTAAGGTCGGGCCTTAAGCGATGAATTCACGTGTTAGTGCACACGGATTTAGTATGAGCGAGAGAGAAAGAAGGAATGACAATATGCCTATTTTTTTTATACAGCCCAGAAAAACTTGAACTGACTGCGCGTAAAAAATCTCTAATAAATCACGTTCGTAGAATAAAGAGCTGAACGCTATTTACTGAATATTTATTACCTACATGATCGAAAATTGTGTAGCGTGTGAGAGAGAGCTTGTACCTTTTGATACCTTAAAAACGGTGTGCATTTTTTGAGCTGGAAAAATCATTTATTCGCTCCAGGAAACATTCAGGTTTAAGAGGTATGTAGGCTGAAAAAGTGTTGCGAAATGAGCTAGGACAATGTCGATAACGCGAACTGTTATAATTTTATATGCAAAACAAAAATAGTTCTTGTTATCGAAACGGTCCCAGCTCATTTCGCAACACTTTTGCAGTCTACCTCTTGAACCTGAAAGTTTTCTTAAGTGAATAAGTGATTTTCCGGCTCAAAAAATGCGCACCGTCTTTTAGGTATCAAATGATATAAGTTCTCTCTCACACGCTACACAATTTCCGATCATGTGGGTAATAAATTGTGATGATCCTGAAAAACGACACGACTGGTTTCCGTCGTTTTTCGGGTCATTGGTAAAAAATACGGGTATAACGGGCGGCGTGGGCCACGCTCACACGAACGTGGCATAAGCGTTTCCACGCCATGCCGCGGTCCACGCAAACGAGCTGTAAGGTAGGCTCGAAGATACGAGGGCCGAGGATCTGTTAATAGACGGCGGCGGCGGTGTTTTTCGACCGTTGCTTCTTACAGTGTGGTTTGGTGGCCCCGCGACGGAAGCCGTAACGAGTAAATTTTTGATAACGGACATCTTGAGACGAGCGTGCTATTTGTTATCCCACGATAGAAAATGTGCAATCGGGAGTTTTATTACTTGGCCTAAAAGAACCGGGTAATAAATAATTTTTGCATTTTGGGAAAGAGAAATTCGTGGGAATGGCGAATTTCTCCTTCCCAAAAATACAGTATCTAAGCGGGCCCCCAAACCAAGCTCTCTGGAGCCAAAAATAATTCAGCTCGCCAGAGCCCATACTCTATTTTCAGCTCTGTTGAGCCCGAGTGAATTCTATCCGTTGCTCCTTGGAGCCATTTTTCAGCTCATTTGAGTCCTATCCGAAGTAGTAAGTTCAGTGGGATTTTTCTTATTTGGATTTTGATTTCCAGTTTTACTTTCGAGCTACATTCAACGAGCGATTTTAATTGGGATTCGTTTTATTGTACGTTTCTTTTCTTATTTTTTGGCGCCGGACCTGGTTGAGTTTTTGTGATTTTGTGGGTTTTTCCAATTGTGTTTTTGAAGGTCTTTCCAATTGTGTTTTCTGTGGGTTTTTTTCCTAATTACATTATCTAGGGTAAGTTGGGAGTGGAGAATTGTGTTTGGGGTGTTTTTATCTAATTTTCCTAGTTGGGTTTCATTTTTATTTCCGGGCCAGTTTTGGACGGATTTTAACGTTGTTTTTTCGTACCCCCAGTGGAGCCAGCCGCCCGTGTCCTAGAAAGGGAAATAGCGGAAATCGCCGTGCAAAGTGGCCTTCGGGTCAACGCGTTGGCCGCGCGATATGACGCCTGGGGGCTGGGAGCCTTGTGGGTAAAATTGCAGTGGGCCCGAGGAAAATTCGCCGCCTGGCCTTTCAACGCCCTGGACGACTCCGAGGACGTGGTATACTGGTACCTCACGCCGGCTTACGGGGTGCCAGTGCACCGACACCCTGATCGGATTAAGGTGTACTGCGAGCACTGCCAAAGGAGTTACACGTGTGGCTGGAACCAGCCTCCCCGGTACATCGCCCATTCCCGGATCTCACGGCCTGACCACCACCGAACTTGCCCACAGGCACCCAGGCCCCAGGAGCAGGAAGCGAGCCCGGAGTCACCCCCAGTTCCTGACGAGGTTATCCCTGGAGACGCGACCCTCGAGGGTTTCCTCTTTCCCGAAGAGGCCCTCGATTCACCCCCCGCTCCTGATCAACCCGATCCTTCCCCCGAGCCTTCCATCCCCGCGGCCCTACTGGCACCACCCCCGCCTCTCCCTGAAATTCACTTGCTCCCTTCAAGCCCCCCATCCTTGCCGCCCCTTCGGCCAGCCATCCGCTCCGTGCGGAAGCTAAAGAGGAAATTCAAGATCCGACCCTACCTTCCCCCACCTCCGAAGCGCGACGAATCACCAGCGTGATTAGGAATTGTTTGTATTTGTGGAACAGGATTCAATTTCATTCGATGTATTAAAATGGAGATATTTACGGAACAGTTGTCGGATTATGAATTATTGTAAATTGAGCTGCGATGTATGTATGTATTTCACTTTTTTCCAGAATTCCTGGGCCCATAACCTTTAGGAACGAGGTTCCGAAGGTTGGCAAAAGTTGATTGAGAAGACTGAGTTACGAAAACGAGTAGTGTATTTGTCGGAGACATTATACAGACAGAGAGTGTTGAAAAGTCGAGCATGCTTTTTATATGCTCGGATGACTCGATTACAATAACTATAATAAAATTAACTCGTACGTGACAAGATAAAAGTCTATGCGAGCAAAGTCACGTACAGATGATTAACGTATATAATGACTATTGAATCATTAGTGTAACGACAAATTGAATCATTATCCCGTACAACATTAGCGAGGATTGTACAAAATATCCAACAAATTTGATTGAAGTTCTTATAATTTTTTTGAATTTTCAAATCGGTTATATAAAATGATTATTCTTGAATGTCGAAATAAATCTCTCAATCTTAAATTTAACGTCTCTGTGTATAATTTGACTAACTTCAATGATAGAGAATTCGTTTTTCACATCATTTAATCAAGGAAGAAAATTTTGTAAAATAAATTGCTCAAAAAAAATTTTTCAACGTAACATTTAGATGTGAGGCCTCTCTTTTTAACATGTAACCCCCCAAAAAAACCCGAATATTTCGCATGCGCTCAGGAAGGACTTTACTTCATTTAAGTATAATAATTCACGTTATACGTGTATACATGTAAATGTTTCTCTCCTCGTGGTCCGTCAACAACATTGCGCAATGTTGTGCAATGTTGTGCAATGCTGGCCGCACTTTGGATAAATGTACAATACTTTATATGATGTTAATAGATAAAAATTTTTATTGCAGCGTTCTACAGAATGTTTTCTTAAGTAAATAATCTAAAAAAAGATGGTCAAAATATAATTTAATCAATATTCATGTACATTGCGTTGCTTCGCATCTGTTGTCCTTGCTCTAACGGATATAAATAGCAATGCATTTATGGGGTGTGACTTGTAACAAAGTGTGAACAACATCCAATTAGCATGATAAAGAGTAATAATACATGAGAAATTGATTGAACAACGAAAAAATTATTAACATATTATTAACCAAGTAATGGCTAAATTCTCAAAAAAATTATCTCAAGTTTCCCGATGTAGTTATGATAGTTGAAGATGTTGGCTATGTTTAAAACTTGATACACTTATGTTTTCAAGACCGCTCTACAAGGTATGGTCATCGGAGTAATTGCCCGTTTACTAGTAAATTAAGTATGACGGAAAATATAACAAAGAACACGAAAAAATTGAGGGCAAACAATATTTACTGCTGGATTCCGTATCGAAAAACATTTTTCATGTCACAAACTTAGTGCAGAACAGTATATAGTCATATGAAAGTTTCGAAAAATGTGAAGCACAACTTTCGAATTCCAGATTGATCCCTTAAAATGGCGACTTTGTTAATAAAATTTTTCTCATTTCTATCCTCAAGTAACATTAATAACTTGACTTTCATCTAAACAACCAATATATATTTTTTTCATAGTTTTAACGTAGAACTACGTTTTTCCTCGTGGTATTAGGCCGAGGGAGCGGGGGTAGAAATGTCACGAAAATATGTCACGAAGTATATATTTATATAAAGTTAGGTTAGGTTAGGTGGTATTGGGCCTATTGCGGGTGTAAGTGTGTCATGAAAATATGTCACGATCGGTAGATGGTCAAACATATTTACATATATATTAAATTATTTATTGGCAATTAGTCATTATTTTTCGACACAAGCTTCTGGAAGCAAAGATTGTCTATATCAATTGAACGAAAGCCTGTCATCATGGTATCACTTGTTTATGTTTGGCTGTAATCGTTTCGCCAAAATAGGCAATTTCCAAAACTCACACTACGATATTTTATTTCACAGTTTGCTAGTAATTCACGTCCAAATATCCGATTACTAGCAGATCGTGAATAAAAAACTTTAATTCCTTAAATAGCTACCAAATGCTTGATATGCTGTACCAATATGAGTTTTTCTGTGACTCTTTAAAATTTTTAGTGTTATTTGAACCACAAATTTTTGAAAGTTACGTACCTCGAACTGTAAGAGTAATTATTTAATCTTTGCATATAGAATGGAGCTTGAGAATAAAAACCTACGTAATCATATAATTTCGGAAATACTTTCAGATGTCAGATTCCTTCTGTACCGTTTAATTTATGAATTCTTACAAAAATTTTTAAAATTCGGCTAATCATAGTAGATTTGCACAGTCTTACCATCATTCATAATAAAAATTCTTAGAAAAGAAAAAACTTTTACCAAATTCATATTTAGAGATGAGAGATGAATTAAATTAATTGAATTCATAACTCTACAATACTTCGAATTATGTCATGATGCTTATATTGTTATAAATGCTGACATATCGATCAATTTCGTGTCGTGACGTGGGGCACGAATAAAAAAACTTGTGATTCCTCTTGAAATTATAACACTTTATTCAGTATTTCACCATAGTAACCTGACAGTTTTGTTGCTTACCGAACCAACCAACTGGCCAGCCGGACCAGTATATATAGTTCTGATCTGCACCAAGATGGAAGAGGTGCACGCGTAAAACTTGGGAGGCGGCTGGCGTGGTTTTCTCACCAGCACACGTACCCAGTGTCGCAAACCTGAGAGGCGGCTGGCGTAGTTTTCCAACAGGCACACGTACCCAGTGTCTCAAGTTTTGGAGGCAGTGAGCGTGTGACCGTGAATACAGGATTTTAAATATATATGACATTCGCATAAGGATTATATTAATCTCTTTTCGACAAAAAGTTTTTTCGCATATATGTTAACACTTTTTGTACGCCTGTATAAAAATCAGTTGTTCAAAAAAATAAATAAATAAAAAATAAAGATTAATGAAATTCCGACGTGACTTTATTATTTGCAGTATTTATTATACCAACTCCAAGTATGTTATTCACAACACTATACAGCAATTACAATATAACTGTCAGAAAACCACATCCTACAAGAAACAAACTTCGTCACTTCTTGACTTTGACCACTGTTGAATCCTATAACCTACTGAATCATACAGTTTGAGTGGTATCACTCACAATGAATACCTAGCTTCTATTGATTCCTACTGATCACTACTTGTATCCCTGTTGTCACTTTCAATGAATACTACAGCAATTATTGATTCCTATTGATCACTACTAGAACCACTATAGATGATTTAAGGAGGTAGACTACAGTAAAATTTTCCAAAAAGTCATTTTTTTTATCAATTCAAAAAATTCTTTGTACCTCCTAGAATAAGGGACAAAAGATCTTATATCTATTGAAAGTCGTTTACTTTAAAATATCGAGTTATCGCTCGAGCGCCTTGAAATGCTCTGAAATGCGCTCTTGTGATAAATCGCAAGAACATTATTCAAAAGAGAACAGTCTATTTTATGAAGCAGAGATGGCACACTGAAGGTAAGAAAATGACATCAATTTTTTTAATGACAAAAAATTGACAAAAACAGTACAAAATAATCTCTCAATGATAAGTGTCGAAAAATTACAGTTGTGATCATCGAAAGTACATCTACAATATCTTGCTAATGATTATACGCGTTTTTTTCTAAACGATATTTTTCTAAACGGTGTACATGATATCTTAAGATACAATAAACGGATCGACTTGAAATTTGACAAACTTCCTTAATAAATGAGTACCTCTGGCGCCATGTAGGGTTTTGCCAATATCACGTTTTGTTCAATAATTACTAACATTTATAACATGAAATTTGTGCCAAAAGAACGTATATAAAATTCCGGAATTTTTTTCTCGTTCCAAAAGAAATGCTAAAAAGAAAAGGCTATGGGTCGCGATAGCCAATACAATATAGATGATGAGAATATGTTGTTTTTTTGTTTCGGATGACTGGTTTTCGCAAAATCATGTACACCATCTAATGATGCGTGAAAATCATAGGAATGCGCTAAACAGCATATATCGAAAAGTTCGTTTTTCTTTTCAACAAAAAATTTTTTAAACCTTTTTTAATATGTACGTACGATGATAAAAAAAGCTGGTGTACCATTATTAATAACTTAGCAATAAATTCATGAAAATGACCAATACAAAATGCCCGTCACTGTAGTCTACCCCCTTAAATGACTACTACTTGGATCCTATTACAATATATTAAAATCCCACTTCATACTACTGGCTACTACTTGGATACTGTTAAGAAATGCAGTAGTAGCCAATAGTGGACAATAGGACTTTTCCGTAAGGCGTAACCTTAGCGCTCGTTTTTTCCGTACGTACGGAAGTTAATATAGTGCATTGTGTATCGAGGAGCCGTGTTTTGCCGTTCGTGGACGAGGTCGACGTTTTTTGGACGAGCCATCCGAGGTCGGGAACGGCACGGCTCCGAGGAACGCACGACTTTTTATGTTCAGAGAGCACGTTTTTAAGCGCGAAATACGCGAACATACGCGAAAAACGAAATGTTGCCTGCGCCTGTCAACCACGATTTGTTTTTGATATGTGTGCGTGTGTGGTGTTATGTGCTGCGAGGCTCGAGCGTCACCTTCTAGGTTCGCGATTTGTCAGCTGAATGTGGGGCGCGAGAATTCGAATGTTTAAAAGCATATATATATATATAATGGATATTGTTTCTTCTATGTAGGTTATAAGCATTTGGGGGGGGGGGGGGCAGTGTTTACCAGTGGCGTAGCTACGATTTAGGGGACCCTGGTTTGACTTATTGCAAGGGGCCCTCCAAATAAAAAAAAATTCTCGTGCTTTAATGGAACTTCACATAGATGGCTGGCCTTTACATACATTCTCGAATAACTTTGTTTCTTGTATTTTTTATGACTCTTGGCATTTTTAGATAATATTCAATATTCATCTTAGTTCATATGAGGTAGATTTAAAAAAAACAGTAATACTTGAATTATATTTATTTTTGCATATACAACACATTTTCTATAAATACTAATTTCCGGAAAAGCAGTTTAGGAAAATAAATGAAAGAATTTTAAGTATGAAGACAATAATGATAAAAGTTTGAAAATTTTCAAGTCATCCTGCGTCGATCTTTTGTCGCAGCAAAACTATCAATTAACTGGTCAAGTTCTTCTCTCAAACTTTTTGCTATTTTATGTTCGATTGACAGCAAACTCAAACTACTCAAACACAGCAAACGAGAAAATATTGAGTGTATTCAAAGTCTTCGTCATTGAATACAGCTCTATTACTAATTTGGCACTTTTGGATTGATCGTTCGTGATTTTGAATATTTTGGTATGGCAATTCTATAGTATGTGTTCGCTGTGAGAGACTTTGAATATTCTGGGGAGTATAGAAAGTTGTAACA
>JAPYZL010155313.1:0-34125 GCA_030522825.1 Platygaster orseoliae
TACTTTTCAAAATCTAATGAAAGACTTTATTATTTAAAATTTATTACACTTTTAATGAAAAATTTTTTAAGTTATATAGAAAATGGGTGAATAAATTTTAATTGACTGTAATTTTTTTTTATAATTCATACAAGTACTTTTTTAACGACTATTATTATTTAAAGTTAGTCAATTTATTATTATTATATATATTTTTAACAATAATTTTAATTTTTTATCATTGATGTGCCTCCTTAAAGGAACTTAATAAATTTAATAATAATCTATTATTATAATAAAATAATAATGAATAATGACTGCGAGCTCTTTTCTCTGAGAGATTAATGTGAATTAAATTTTTACATCATATTACAAAGCATAGTATGGCTCACTGGTATCGTATGTGTGGTACGAATGGTAAAGATCCGGGTTCTCGAATCTCGCTTGTGCCACAAATTTTTCAGATACAAAAATTTAAAAAATTATTATATTTACTTATTTGCAGCTATGTTCAGTAATGAATAAATAAATTTTCGGAACAAATAATTTCTTTTTTTTTAATTTTAAATAGGCGATACTTTAGGAAGTATTCAAATGCTGATCAGGATTCCAATGTTTGTGGCAGATATTCATCGATCGACATTTTCAATACGGGCCCAATACCTGCCACAGGGGTTGAGACTTTGACTTCAAAGTAACTTAGTTTTAATACGCTCTATATTTTCTCGTTTGCTGTGTAATAAGTGATTTTTTGGCACTTACCTTGATAAGGATAAATGATGAATAATAATTGTTCACGTTTGAACGAAATAAAATGTTCATGCAAGTATCATTAAATCTATAGCAAATTTGAAAGAAGTTAAAAATATTCCAGTTTTTAAATAAATCTTCTGAAGAATAACTGTTTTCGTTGAAAGAAGTTTTTAAAGTTCCTTGTGAATTTTCCGAGTTTCTTTGAAATCAATAAACTGTACACTCGTCGATATTTACAAAAAACGTCAGATGTTATTCTATAAATAAGACAAAAATATGACGGTTTACAACTTAATTAATTTAAAAATCGGTTTTAT
This sequence comes from Platygaster orseoliae, assembly GCA_030522825.1. NCBI lineage: Eukaryota > Metazoa > Arthropoda > Insecta > Hymenoptera > Platygastridae > Platygaster > Platygaster orseoliae. Next base: position 1,050 of record JAPYZL010155313.1, read on the forward strand.
TAAAAGTGTTGTATTCAGGGTCTTAGAACTTGGAATCCCTAAAAAATTAGAAAATCAGCCGAATTCAGAAACTTGAAAATCTGAAACTTTCATTAGTTATCACATAAGAAAATTAATAATTAAACATATTTGAATCTCGAATTTCATCATTTCCTAAACTGGATTTTCGAATTGCTTGCATAAAGTGATTTCATATTTTCATTATAATATTCACATCAAGTACACGAACAGTGGAAACATATTTGAAAATTTATCGTGGTCAGGTGACAGAGTAAAGCACAATTCGTTTTGTAACATTTTTATTTCCTTCCCTGGAAATTAAAAGCATTCTTCTTCCCTTTCAGTAATGTCCAACGCCGGTGTTAATGGTTTAGATTTCTCCCGCTTTCGAACGTAAAGATTCGAAATCATTTCCTTCTCCATACAAAAGGTATAAATCAAACTTACCTTCGAGAAATTTCACTTAAACTGATAAAGAAAACGGTTTCACACAATTTAACGCCAATGTTCGCGATGAAAAGTAAGACTTTTTTTTGTTTCATGAGAAAAAAATTAACGAACCGCCCAAAGTAACCAGGACTAAGGCAAAAACGAAATATTGTTACGCAGAAGTCAGTATGGAATATTATTTTTAATAGTATAATTCAACAAGAACAGGTACATCGACCAGTTGACCTGCATCACTTTGTTCCCTACAGTCGAGTTGTATGAGTCGAAATATTTCATTATTCTTATGCATGTACTTGATATTAAGGCTTACTTATTCGTCTTCACAACGTATTATTGTTTTCTTCTTCACTTCCAACATCTAACTATTGACTTCTAAAATACTACAACCACAGTAGAAAAATCGATAGGGATTGTCAACGTTTGTTCAATTTTTTTTTCTTTTTTCGCTACTGAAAATATAGTTTACAGAAAAAAGGGCGATCGTTGAAAAAAGTGTACTACGAAGCATTCCATACAGGATTCACGAACAAGTCAAAATATGGTGATTGAAGCCATGAAAAGTGCGCTCATCGATATTTTTCGTATTGTCTTTTCTGTACATATAATTGCTTTTGTAGATCGAACACTAGTTAGAAATTGAATGATTAACTTTTCGCATTCTTTACTTTGCGAGTCGATATAAAATTTATTTACACATCCAAACACGCTCTCTCGCACTTTTTGAGGATTGGTGGTGGAACAGAATTAGAATGAATGTTAGAGCATTATTAATATTATTAAAAAAACTTTGCGAAGCAGTGAGAATGAAATTCATCTTTTACTTTGCGACTTTGACACGCTCTCATGAAAACAAAATTAATTATCAACTTGAAACCAAGGAACAAAAAAAGTTTCAGATAATTTTAATTTTGTGATTGCTATTTTGTTAAACGAAATTTGGTGAATTTAGAGAGTAAACTATAAAGTCATCAGGTTTTTTTTATAATACATTTGATAATCAAATTTTATTTATTTCATTCAATATTTAAACTGAAACAGAGCCTGTGATTTTAAAAATTCAGAGACAAAGATTTGTTTATCTCTATTAAGTTTGGTAAGTAAAATTATGCAGATTACATTCTAAATAATGACAAAATAAACAATCCAAACTTAGTTTCGTCGAAATATAGTCACTTTTAAGTAACTTTTGTCTTACTTAATTAGACACATGACTGAATACATGAATATTTTAATAGTTTTTCAACCTTTGAACAATTTTTTACATTTCTTACGAAAACTTTATATACGTTTGTCATTGAATTTTCAGTTATCTAATTGGTTTTCTCTTTCAATTATCAAAAATTGCCTGAATTTCAAAATTTCAAGTTTCTGAGTTTAAAGTATCAAGTAGCTGAGAACATGAATTATTCTAAATTTTCGGATATTCACCTTGTTAATGTTTTCACTACAGAACCATAAATTCAGTAGAAAAAAAGGTTCACAGCAGGACTGCCAGATTATACGGAAGAATTCGTATTAGACAAGGACAAGCTTACGTCTTTTTTGACGATAGACGGAGAAAACAAAACAGAATCTGGCAGCTCTGGTTCACAGTCGATTTTTCGTCATTTTTATGAATTTTAAACTATCTAAATAAATTAAAGAAAAATGAATCATGAAATAAAATAAGATTACAAATTTTTCAATAAATAAAGAACACTGGTCAATAATCGTTTTACTGCAGGTTGAACAGAAATTTTTTTATTTTAATTCGAGCACGTTATTCCCAAAAATTATTATTATTCTCTCAATCACCTCATGTTCTTGTGATAATATAAAAAACTTTTTTTTAATAGGAGCACTTAACATATGTATTTGCAAAATTTTTTAAGGCTAAAATAATGTTTAAGACAGAAATAAAAGATTTTTTGTCCAAAATTTTACAATGTTTGAAATTTCGAACCGCAGTCACACACACAATTTTTTTCCAACGCAGTCAACTGTCGTTTTGTCTTTATTTGTCTCCATTATCGTTTTATGGATTACTTTAACTCATTTGTGATTATTCGAAAATGAAGTTTTCTAGACGTGGAGAAGAGAAACTCGATTGAATAAGAAAAAAATAGCTATTATAAATAGCTACAAGATTATCTTCGTTATAATGATTATAAATTTTGTGCATGATAGCGCTTTTAGTTTATAAAATTACAAAATTATAGCTAAAAAAACGACTTTCATCTGCCATGATCATAATATTCGAAATGAAAATACTTCCAAATGTGTAAAAAGTAAAATTTTTAGGTCTGATTATTAAGTACTGTAGGAAAAATAAAATTATGAACATTCAAAAGTACGCATATTTTCATTTTATCATTTAATCCAAGTCATTTTTGGAATTAGCGTCCTCGAACCATCCCAGCAAAAAATCACTCTTTAACTTGCAGCAAACAGAAATATTTTTTCGCAGGCCAGTGAAATCGTTGCAAAGTTGTGTCTACTTCTAGCTCATCTAGTTTGTTCAATTTAACATCTTTCAACGATAAAAACCACTATTCTACTGGTGTTCTAAATTGCTTGTTAATTGTACAAATGGATAACAATAGAGATTATTTCAATTTTTTGGATTAATGACATTGTGAAGAAACTAAAACTTGAGGATTCGATATGTGAGACTATAATCATAGAACAGTATGCGCATTAGGGATATTAAAGTGCGATTAACTAATCACCAGATGTACACAGAATAAGTTACGCTATCAACTACTTGCTTGAGGCCCGAGTGCCTGACACGAGGCTATTTTTTCCACGCCAGCTGTTAATTGGATGGCTGATTATCATCTCTACATTTGAATTTACACAAAATTGCTTTTTACTCCAACAATGTTAACTTTCTATCCAATTTCGCTGGCGATGAAAAAACTGCGACGCGTCTCGAGATTTTCGTAACAAAATAGCACGTTCGCCATATTTTTTTTTTGCTTTAAGTGTTCAAATGGGCGAGAGGAATGTCGGAGTTAAAAATTTATTTGAAAATTCAGAAAACGTTCAAGAAATCTAGCGAATCATATAGAATACTCGAAAGCAAAGAAGTCAAAAAAAAAACATGTCCTTCAAAAATAACACGCTTGGTCTTCCTATTATCAGGAAAGTTGTAAAGAACAAAAACCGATTGTTAGATAAATCTATTCCATCACTAAAAAGGGTCGCGGAATGTAAAAGTGTGTCTGAAAGCGCGATTGATCATAACTTTGCTGGGAAACGCGCCAACTTGGGTTTCAAGTAGTACGAGTCAAGTTTGGGTCAGACCATTATTGCAAGGAACGTTTTTTTCGTTCAAGAAAATATCCCAATAAAACTGATCAAGAGCTTTTCGAAGGGTTCGTTGTAAGAATCACGCAAAGAAAGGAAAGACGAAAATAACAATGTTATAAGCAAATAATAAAGCTCGTGTGTTACAAACAATTTCTCTATAAATGACTAAAAAATCATCAAATTCGGACTTTCCCAATACTATTGAACAAAACGGACGAAAAAATGAGTATAAATTGTAAAATTTGAATTTCGAAAGAGTTAACGTGATTTTCGTCAATTTCTCGACCGACATTCCTCCTACATTACGAGTACAATTTATCTTACACAACTAGCCAAACTAAGTTATTATATTTCTACCGCATAATTACTGATATCACTGACTAAAATCTACATTTTTATGCATCGGGAGGTACCATCAAAACCATCTAAATACGGGGTTATTTCTTTTTCCAAGGCTTTTCTTGACCTTCTCGAGGACAAAGTACGACCTGGAATCGATCATGTAAAGGCATCGAAAGCTCCCAAAACACCGATTTTGTCCTCGTGAAAAACAACTGTGAAAATATCACGATTTTCAGACGGCAACGTAACCTCTTTTATTAATTCCATTTTTCGTATTCTTTCACTGGAGGTGAGATTAATTTAATCTCAACTTTCTTTTGTTTTTCTTTATGACTTTGACTTCAAAACTTATATTTACTTCATATTTATATTCACGCTTGATTCGTTAATAAGCATGATGAAAAAAACATGAAATAAAAATACAATTAATTTAAAACTTACAAAAGAAGGTGCAATAAGTGTGACTTACTTTTACCAAACTTTTTATTACTAACATCATTTTCTTTGAAAATTTTGGTACGAACAAAAAATAAATTTTTTTTTCCAGTGTTTGAAGATTTATGTATTAAATTAAACTGACTTACTTCACGTTTGGTTATGTGAATAAACAATTTATCAACAACGTTTTGATTTGTTATTCAAACTGTCACGTATCGCATTATTCGTTAAAAATTGTTGTAAATCATTAGTGAATTATTTAAATATTATTTTTACAGTAACTTTTTACAGGTCAAAGTGTTATTAGAATAAAATAATAACAAGATGATTACAATATTACACCAAAAAGGAAAAATCAAGATTTTCAAAGGAAGAAAAAAAAGTAAAATTCAACTTTAAGAGACTATTTTTTCCAATCTATCTTGTTCAAAAAATAGTACACTATGTAACATAGTGCAAGTGTTGAATTTGGCGAAGACGAGGGTTCAGGCTCGAGGCGAAGCCAAGGGTTTGAATCGTCTTCGCCAAATTCGACACTTGCACTAAGTTGCATACAGTATTTTATGCAATTCTAGTCTCAAAGACCGTCCAAATGTAAAACTTTGAGGTTAGAAGTGTATAAAATATTTTTCTTTACATCGAGTTGAATTTAATTTCGTTCATTATTTTGAGTAATAGAAAAAATTAATTTTTTTTTATTTCGGACAAGTCTCTGACGTTTCGTGACTCATACGTCATATTTTCAAGGAGGAGTGAACAATAAAATTTTAATTTAACAATATTATCAATAAATAGAAGACGAGGAATTATCGCTCGGAGCCATTTCTTCTTTGAATGTAATCATTTAATAATCATAATCAATATTTCGGCCATCATATCGGGCTCACATCAGGATTGTCGTGAAATTCTTTAATGAATGAAACAATTTTTCATCAATAAAAGTAACTAAATGCAATCAAAACACAATCATTGTCAGTATTTTAAAAAAGTTACAATTATAGTCAACGCCAACAAATATTACTTCTAAGGTAACAACGATGACTGTTAACTGATGACTTAAACAATATTAATTATATATAATAATAGGAAAATTTAATTTATTGCTTATTTCGGAATTTTTTTCTTAGTTGAAAATGGGTTATTTTCCATCATTTAATTTATATTGTTGATTAAAAATTAAATTTCAGTCCTTCTCCTTTAAAATGCGAGAAAGGAGTCAAAAAACGTCGCATACTGATTAAAAAATAAAATTTTAATAAAGATTTTAACATAAACTTTTTTAAGTAGAGTTTTATATGATTTACTCAAGTTTTTCTCATAAACTGAGAAAAAATAATTTAGAAAAAATTTTCTTTGGGCTAAACGGATCAGGAAAAATAATATAAAATTTGTGCAGTCACGTAGTTCGTGTTCTTTACCCTTTTTTAGACAGATTTTGAAATCCACTATATTGAAATTCCTTTCAAACGTCGTAAAAAACAAGTATAAATAAAAATTTCTTCTTAAATTCAGAATTTATACTTAATAATTCTCTGTGAAAGAATACGAAACCGAAAAATTCAATTATAAAAGAGGATCCGGTTCCGCTTTATAAATTTTAGAAATTTTACAATCGTTTGAGGTGAGACAGTTGAGAAAATAAAAGCGAGCAGAATAATTTATTCCCACTTTATTTCGAACTTTTTCGTTTGCATTGCTCAGACAATGTGACTAATTCATCAAAAGTCGCTCTTTTTTTTCATAATGCAAATCACGCGTAAAGAGCGTTCTCGATGAAACGCAGTCGGCACTGGAATGGATATTGAAAAAATATACCTATTTACAAAAATTGAACGGGGAGTAGATTATCATGAACGCGCGTTTTTCATTTATTTTTTTTTTCTTAGTTCACAGCCTAATGAAAAAAGGTCCAAATCGATAACTATGAATTTTCATAAAAACGACGAATCATTATTCCAAGTAGAAAATTAGTACGTAACGCGATTTGCTGTTCCTGATGAAAACACCTCGCCCGAAATTACTTATATACAATATAAATCGCATTTTTACCAATTCCCTCATTATTTCAGACAATCATGCAGAACGAGAAAAGAGACCTTATACAGAAAAAAAATTCCAAAAAATGACAGAATTTTACACATTAAAAAATTTCCCCGATTTTTACACCATGAAAATCAATTCAAATAATATGCATGTATCCAAAAACTTAAAAATCAGTTTCTTCTGGCACAAAGTCTCTTTTTTCGCGCTATTCTCAGCGAATATGTTTTTTCATCCGTTTCGGGAAAATGGTCTGGAAAACTCGATATGTTGAGGAAACTTACCTAGGTAAAAGTCGTTAGATAAATACATGTTTGATCGTGGTTATGAAATATGTGCACTCGTAAGCGCGATATACATATATATTTATGTATATATTTGGAAGAGCAAATACGTCCCCTCAAAAGGGATTGAACTGATTTTTGTAATGAGGATAAAAGTTTCGAAAAGTTACCGAGTCCTTTCACGAAATCCTCTTTTTGCCTCATTCGTCCTTCCTTCGCCTTTTCCCCGATCTTTTCGCGCACAATTTTTTGATTTTATGAAATTTAGAAGTCATTCAGCGAGCCGCACAATATTAAATTATTTAAATACAATACAGCGAAGATTCATTTTGATATGTTTCATTTTAAAGTTGAAAGAAACATTCGAAATTTATTACATATCATTATCTTGATATTGATAGAAAGACGTTTTTACATTAACTTTTTCAAACTGAGTTCAACCATTTGAAGATTCATAGAAACGCGAACTTTAGTTATAATTTTTGTACTACGAAGACACTATTTCAATTGTTTTCAAAATTGTTAAACATAGTAACTCTTATACGAATATCAATAAATAAATAAATACTTCAAAAATTTTTACCAAATGTACAGGACTAGCATCAAAGGACTAGAATGGGTAGCAATAAATATAAAAAATTTATAAAACTAGGATGTATCTCTACGAATAAATACATGCTGTTTAATTATAATTTGTCTAGCATTTTCCAACTACTCCATATTCATCTACAACCAGATCATACGTTTTTCTAATTTTTGTAACTCCAAAACTGATTCAATTAGCAGCGGAAAGAAAATAAGTGCCATATAAGGTAGGTTTTTGAAAATTGTTAAAAGGTATACGTTTAAAACTACTACGAAAATTCAATTCCTTGATTACAAGTCACTTGCCTGAAAATCTTTTTACCCGAAAGTATTATTCTGAAAACTCATTTTTTTTAATCATTTAGATTAACGTGAGAAATTGCCTGAATGTTTTTTATTTGAATAAAAACAATTTTTCATTGTACAATTGTACCTGTTCGAACACATTCAGTTGGTATAAAAAAAAACTTCAAATTAAGTTTATAAACTGACTGGGAGTATAAAAAAAACTACTTTCAATACTTTTAATTATTAAACCATTGGATAACAAATTGAAAAACCAGAAAAACGTTTGAAAAACGTGAAAAAGTTTTTTTTGAGCTTATCGTCAACAAAAGTTTTTTTCTGATCTTTAACCTATTATTTTTTTAAAATAAAATTCTTATCAAACTAAAACAAATATTTTTAATTGTTGAATATTTAACTACTCACGAATTTCACGATTAAATTTAGAGTCAAGAAATCCCAAAATTCGAGATCGCCTCTATTGCACTTAAAGCTTTTCTAAAATGCATTACATCACAATAATTGATAAACTGATAGATTCCAATATCAGACAGTTTCTCAACAAATTTCGAATTTCCAATAATAAATGATCGACTTTTTGCTTCTATATAAATGTTTTATGAAGTGGAATATCGTCTCATAAATCAAGGTAAAAATCGGACAGAATATCAACAACAAAAAATTGTAAAAATATTATGTTTACGAAAAATGTACTTTCGGGCAAAAAAGCATTCAGGCAGTTCCTCAAAACACAAACTTTGCAGAAACAAAATTTATTTCAATTTCAACTAACAATACACTATTCTAATTCTGAAAATTCTATTCAATTCTTGATTTTTCAACTCACACAATTCCGGAAACTAATTCAAGATTATTTAAATACCGGAAGAAAATTTTTATTTCCCAAACATCGTCTCAATAAATTTATACTTTATCTACTATTGTTACCTCAGATTCGAGGCTACGGAACTTGGAAAAATTCTCGAATCTAGGAACAACACTGCATCGCATTTAAAATCGTCTACACACGCATATACACGATGTAAAAGATCGAACGTGATGAACAGTGTACGATGAAATCTAGATCTAAAATATCTTACCTGACGTCGCGTGAGCTGATCAAAAGCAGCGGCTGTGAAAACGTAAGGCACTCGAGCGTAAAACGTTCGATCGATCGATGGTCGTCAAAGATCGCGCCTGATTTGTGAATTTTCATCCTGAACTTAAAGCTCTTCGCTACCAAGACTTGCGATGATTTTTCAAAAAAATAATTGATATTCATGTCAGTGGCGCGAGCAGGCAAAATCGATAATATAAATAAAAAAAATTTATTTTCCGAGACGACTTGAGGTTCATTTCCCAAAATCCTAATTTGTTATTAACAAATGAAATTTACTTCAGGCGAACATAAATGTTAAAACAGATTTCGTTGGCTTCTTTCCCAGAATATTTACATCACGATTTATACAAAATTGTTTTTTTATTGAATAATTTACTGAAATAATTTACAAAGGGCGAACATTTGACTTCACTCGACTAGATTATTACATCGTTTTCCACTTTTTTTTTCTTTTCACTTTTTTCTATATAAAATACGCTTTGCGCTTTTCCACAAAGCTCCACTCGTGAGATCATTTTACGACGTCGAAGGAAGACGCTGTTTTGTCCAAACTTAATTTACATCGATGATTTTCGAGCAGCGCACGAAAACCTCTTTCTTCGAGTTTGCATAAACAGGGTTGTTAAGGAAGATTCACTAAATGTTTCAAGGGAAAATTGGAATTTAATTCAAAGATTTTTCTCAACGAAGAATACCAGAATTCGTATACGGTGCAGTGTTAGCGTTCTATTTAAGAGGGGTTGAAAATTCGTCAGTTCAAATCAAAATCGTTAATTTTGAAAAGTTTACTAGAGCTTTAAACAATAAAAGAAAATTTTAAATTGGAGTTTTTCAAATACAAACAAAATATTCAGAAATTCACAAATTTCTTGCAAATCATGAAAAATTCCAAAAATGTAAAATTAAAATTTTTCAAGGTTCTCATTGACTATATCAATCTCAAAAAACTTGACAAGTAGACAACCCCTCGATTCTATAATCACACAAAAGTGCCCAAAAAGAAACATCTCTTTAAATCACATAACAAAAAACCCAAGCAACGAAGATCCATGCTAATAGAATACACGGCCTGCGTAACGAAGAGCCTTAAGCGTGATTAATCATAATCCTTTATCCTGGATGCCAAAAGGTCACTTCTTCTTTTTCTTCCATAGTCGACTGGTTTGTTAAAAATCAAGTATTTACATTTAAATAATGAATTTTTTACGTGCACTCGCAAAGCTAACGTTCGTCAAAATTGAAGGCGTTAATCTCTGCGAGTTCGTAAGGGATGAAGGAAAGGGATTTTGTAACTCAATTTTGATAAAAAAAATTATTATGAACAAATTTTACACAGTTAAAAGTGCCAGGAAACACTTTGGGATGCGAGTGTTTAGGTAATACTAGCTAATGCATGCGCTACACAATTCTGCTGTTGGTTGCTTCTCCCGATGGACCGCGCTTGAAAAACTACTGATTTATCAATTGTTTCAATGACTTTTTTGCGATTAATGATATGAGATTGGAAACGAAAAATCATATTATTTTTTGACCTGCTCTCTAAGTCTGAATCAGTGAGAATCTCACTATTTGCATCAGTAATATTGAAACTACTGTTTAAATCAGTGAATACGAGATCATTTTATTGAATTTTTCTGTTCGTGCTTTTTACCTCTGAATTTGTTATTTCACTGAAAAATAAATGATTTAATCAGTGTTTTTTTTTTCAATCTGACATTTGTAAACCCAGTTTCTGGTAATAAAATTTTCAAATTTATAATTATGAAAGGTATAACGACTCTACATCCAAAACCTACAACTCGAGCCCGTAAATAAAGTCTCCACTTGTAACCCACATTATTCTTTCGTTTTCGCTACACCTCAATTTCAGTATATCCAGTGTCTCACGTAGCAACTAACAATACGAATAACAACCTAGACAGCTTAAATACGAGATCCATTATATCTGTCAGTTAAAAAAAACGCGGATGATCATCGAGAGGCATCTACAACCAAAACGTTTTTCTAGGTGCGCGAAAAACAAATCAGCACACCCTGGAGTGCTGGAGTGCCTTACATAGCACCAAAAAAACATTACTTTTGCCACTAAAGTTAGAATTAAACAAAAGTAACAAATCACAAGATACAGATACACTGAGGGTGGTGGGGTGAGTGATGGAAATAAATACAGATACGAGGGAAAATACACAAAGATGTTAGCTACCAGTTTTGAACAGCTACTTTATTGGCAATTTTTCTATGCATTATCTAAACTATTTACGTAAACGGAGTTAGTTAGTGATTGGATGAATAAAATCGGATGGGATGAGCGTTGTGTGTGTGTGTGTGTGTGTGTAAGTGTGAATACATTGAAACGTCGAGCTATCACGCATGCCGAGCGGGGGCCTCGCGCATGCGCCGTCTAAACAAGTGACGATCGGTCTCAGTCTATTGGCATGTCTTGGGCGAGATCGCCAAATCACGCGATCGCTTTCAATGAAATTAGATCTGTCAAATGAACTCGCGAGTCGCGTCGATTCGGCCGGACCCCGCGTTCTGTTTAGTCTTGTGGAAATTCCAGGCTACATTAAGTACTAATAATAATGACAGCAATGATAATTATAAGAAATACTACGCACAATAGTGATGGCGACAAGATGACGAAGGTAATAATAATAATAATAATAATAATAATAATAATAATAATAATAATAATAATAATAATAATAATAATAACTGCCACTCTTTCTTGAATCATAACAATAATGGCAGCAGCAGCGTAGCAGCAGCAGCGTTAGCAACAGTAGTATTAGTATAGTAGTAAGTTTTAGTAGTAATAGTAAGTTGTAAATAATAGCGAAATAAGTACAATGAGTTCTAGTGGGTAACAATACTTTTATGTTATCATACTTCATGGATCATCGGTCATATAATCGAAAATCATATCCTCTTTCATCGTCTACTCTCCGTAAAAGCGTCAAGGCAATCATTTGCTCGCTACGTTCAGCTCTAAAAACATAAGGCTGCACCATCACTCGCCGTCTTGCACTCCCCTTCAAGAATCATCTCATTATAAATCGACATTCGTATACCCACATTAATCGAGTGATCGCGCAGCCTCGAGAACACTGCTCGTCCTTTTTCCTTCTCTTACCCGACGTTTTTCTGGGCCATCGAGCCAAAAACAAGCATCTCGGAAGAAGAATGGGCAATTTTTCCCGTGGCTGTAGTAAGGGTAAGGAGCAAAAAGTTATAAATACATTAAGCGACTACTCGTTAAATAGAGGATACGGACCGAAATATATCACAAAACAATTTACTCATAATACCGTTCGTCAAAGATCACTGGGTTTTTTCCGGGAAATAAATAAAATTATAAAAAAAAGAAAGAGAGAGAGAGAGAGAGAGAGAGAGAGAGAGAGCACAAATACAGGATAGTACAAAAAAAAGTCAGAACAGGCTGTAGCAAGTAGTTTTCTAGCGTTCATCGAATGTATAAATAAATTACGTCGAAGTTCTAGTTCAGCATGCGTTTATACCTAATGGGTCGCACTAAACTAGGTAATAGTTAAAGAATACTAGCTACACAATACTATCGACATTCGCAACATAACAGTTATCTTAACGAAGTGGCGGTGGTGGTGATCGGGAAGTAATACCTCCCGAAAAATAGGGGAAGAACACATAAATCATGTTTTTTTTTTATCCAAGTCAGTACCTAGATAACGTCTTGTACTTCGGTTTTCGTGCTTGCGCGCAACTACGTCTAAAGAGACCCGGAATGGACATGACCTATCACATTGACTCGCGCGGAGTAAACTCCATTTTTTTAAAAAAATTTTTTCGGTCGCTTCCTCAATAATATATTGATTATTGCGCGAAAAGAGAGGGAGAGAGAAAAAGACAGAGAGAGAGAGAGAGAGATAGAGAGAGGTGAAGAAATAGAGGAAGAACGATCAAAGTGCCTGGAGGAAATACAATAAAAATGATCAGAATCAAGACTACCGATTCTCTTTACCGACATGTGTCGGTAGAGGGAATCTTCTTTACCGATCATCCCCACTTATCTCCACGGAACTTTTTTCGCTGTCTCGGGACGATATGTACATCCCATAATCCGTATTATCATAATTATAAGTATCGTTACTCTTAGTATCACTATATCGCGTGTATCATTAAATACAATTATGAAGTATCCACTTATTGCTCGCAGTATTTTGCGTCATCGGAATGTTTGTCCTCTGACTCGTAAGAAAAATAAACCGCAGTCGAATCGTCATCTGTGTCATCAAAAAATGTGAAAAGAAATCGGAACAAAAAAAAATTAACATCATCGTATAGTCAAAGGACAATCCAGCCACGACGACATCCCCCCTTCAAGTCCAAAAACCTTACAACCTAGTCATCATGAATTTGTTGAGCTAATCTCATAATGCGATCCAAAATCAGACCTTCGCAACCATTGCTTATTTGAGTATTTTAACGCGACGTTCGTCAAACTGAATTTCCTTTGTTCGCGATATGTACAGGTTCTGTTTCCTGCCCTTGTAAATCCGACGACCGCGAGTCTACCATTGGTGACGTTTGTGTTTATATACAAAAGAGAAATTCTTAATTTTTTTTTTCTTCAATTAATTATATTCCACGGATGACTCGCAAGATCGCCGCGAGGGAGCTTAGATGCGGTTTCGCCGAAAAACGCGTCGACTACAGCAGTTTTGGTCGTTCGATACAAAGGATTATCGACAGGCACGTATGGGGCTCGACCCGCTCGGAAAAGGTCCTACGCGCGTAGCCGCGTCGCATCTCCCTCGATTTTTTTGTTCTTTCTATCCTACAATGCTCGCGGTGCTAAACCTTATGATGCTAATACAAATATAGGAGATATTGGGAGAATATTGTCCTTCGTTACTCGAGAAATAAGAAACGGAAAAATTCATTAAGAAGAGGCATCCAGCGTGACCATGCTAGCCCGCGAAAGTCCTAACCCTGGGTTAGGACGATTTTGGGCCATCACGACCTCACGGGCTCTCGAACAGAAATAATTCATTAGGAACGCGATGACAAGTGAAAATGGAACTTGGTTCTGGAAGATGCAGGTCTTCGGGAAAAAGGTTGGGCACAATTGAAAAAGAAGGATTAGTGCATAGGCCTAATTGATATCTTTTATTGATTACTGCTCGATTGGTTCGATATCGCTATTGTTAAAAAAATGAAATTGAAATCTTGGAACAAATTCACCCTCGTACACGACCATTTGTATTATGCCTAACTTTTGACCCGAGAGACATGGAAGGAAAGGTCATGGAAAAAAGCCGAGAACTCTTAAACGTACATCCCCATGCCATACATGGATCCCCAATCAACGCCCTGGAAGCTTGACATGTCCACGTTCGTGAGGGAATACCCTTGGTAGGGATTAGGCTGTTGGGCTGCGTTGGCTTGCGCGTTCGCAGCGGAAGGTGGCGGGCCCTGACCATTTGGGCCGGCAGCGGCGGCGGCAGCTACGGCCGCGGCAGCCGCAGCTGCGGAAGCGGGAATCGGGTAAGGGGCGTAACGATAGGCCGAGAGAGCGGCCGTTGGATAACCGCTGGCAAACAGCTTTCCATATCCAGCTACCGCGTTCTGAACTTGAGCCGCGGCGGCTGCGGCCGCGGCCGCTTGTACTTGGGCTTGGGCTTGAGCTTGGGCGACGAATTGCGAGGCAGTCGCGACCGGAAGTGAGGGTTGCGGGGCCAGGCGCACTCCCAACGCGCCCAAAACCACCCTCTTCCCGAGTGCCAAGGCCCCGGGTTGCACGGCTTCCTTCGGTTGGGCTTTTTTGCACTCGACCTTCTTGTTCTTGATCGTGTGAAAGTGAATCTCGCAAACTCGGTCGACCACGTCTTCGTTTTCGAAAGTCACAAAGCCAAAACCTCGATGGCGCTTCGTTTGCTGGTCCATCAGCATCACCGTCTCCTCGACCTTTCCGAATTGATTGAAGTACGCCTTGACCTCGTCACTGCTCGTGTCCTGACTGACCCCACCTACGAAGATCTTCTTCGTGCGATTGGCTTGTTTCGCGCGATTTTTCGGGGTCGCGTGTTTCGGGTCGATCTTTTTACCATCCAGCGTGTGTATCGGGCACTTTAGAACCTTGTCCACGCTCCCGGGCTCTGCGAATGTGATGAAACCGAAACCTCGGCTACGCTGTAACGCGAAAACGGAAGGCATGCGTCGATTAATACTGAAACTCGCGTGTGTGGGATCGTTAACACGCCGTCTGTCTTGCCTGATATTTTCGCTCTTATTCCCGGTCCTATATCGTTTCAATTCGGGAATCCTGAACGCGATACCGTCCGCGTCTTTTCTGTACAGACACCAGACATCCTTTTTTTTTCATTCGGCCCAGTATATTTGAAGTAAATGTTTCTGACGTCACTTCGACACCCTATCTTTCATCATCATATCAACCATTGGGTCTAGTGATTTTTCTATTCGGCTCTGTCGGTAAGTTTTGTACAGAACACACTTCTCTCGCGCTCACGCCAATTGCCTTGAACAATTTCAGCAAAGGGCACCATTATAATTTATAAGCGGCATGCTGACTTGGCTCGAGTTATCAAGGTCATTCTTGATACATATACTTCGAGTCATGGGAGTATTTACATAATTTACAGTTTCAGAAAAAAGTTTGGCAATTTTCGTACTAAAAGTGTAACAAAATTTTTTTTTAATTTTATTAAAGTCGAAATAACTGAGCACTGAGTCACTCTGTTCAATGAATAAATCAATGGATATAATATATTTAGAGCTATCGTGAAAATATACTAAGGAATAAATGTTGGATTTATGCTATAAAAATAGACTCAAGTACTCAGCGTCTAACAAAATAACAATCAACAAACTACTTTCTAAGTTTAAAAGTACGAATCTATGAGTTAATACTAAAAATTTATTAATGAAAGTATAATTACGAGCATTGCTTATGAAGTTCTTTCACAGTGCGTTAATTTTCCAAAGTGTTTTACGATATTTAGTTGATTTTACGTTTCAAGTATGCATCTCAAAGAAATTCACTTTCAAGACTAAGAAAGAATACCATAAACAAAACACAATTACATTAGAATCGCGTTACAGTCACATCATTTACACTTACTCCACTTTAATGTATTAGAGCGAAAAGTTTCAAAGAAGACCTAAAGTTGCAATTTCATGTTTTTTAGGCATAACTTTGAAAAAAAAAATTTCTTGAAGATATTCAAAATGATGAAAACGAATGTTTCAATAATTTAATATGACATATTCGAAAAATGGACAAAGATATGATTTTTGTGAAAAAACCTTTTGGTAGGAAAATCACCTTAGAAGTTTCTGAAAAATGGAGAACTTTTTTGAATTTCAAAGGCTTTATGTTAGTTTTCTTTATTTTATGTAGCAGTCGTGCGTTTTACTCATGTTCATTTAGTTAAAAATCTTCAATTTAAGTTTTCTTGAAAAAGCATTTTTCGAATTAGTATGTAAAACTCCGTTTTCATCAAATAGATTCTGAATTTTTTTCGATGCCTTTTTTTTGCGTAATGAAAATATGTAGGATTTTTTTTACAATAACTTGAATAGTTTTTTTATTCTGTCTTTTTTTACCGTTATTGGGAAATTTTTTCTATGGCTCTTCATATTCTAAAAATATCAACAGTAAAAAATATTACGTAGCTTTAAAACTATCCGTAAAGCAAGGATCTTCGTTTTTTAACTTTTTTTTTGTTATAATAAATATTACGTATACAAAAAACTACATGCCATAAATTTCATTAATAATTCGTTTTTGTGATAGGAGAAATTTCTAAAAAAAATTAGCTCTTCAAGTTGGTGTATCTTCTTCATGAAAAATTTTTAATATGAAAAAAGCAACATTTTTTCAGTAATAAAATAAAAATAGTGAGTCTACGTCAATTAATATTAAACTTTTTATGCAAGTAAACTGTCTGATTTTTGTCTTCACACGACTAAAAACAAAAAATCGTCCGCAACACGAGATTTCCAGATCTCAAAGATTTGACTATAACGCAATTCGAGTGTTTTTGATTCTCAATTAAACCGTTAAATGCTCAAGTTTTATTAAACTATTTTTAACTCTTTTAATAAATAATTTCAGATAAAACATACAAATACTCAATCCTCTGAATACAAAAATCAAGCAAACAATTATTTCAGTGTATAAAAATAAAAATTGTTCAAACTCTACATCAATTTAATAACAGATTCCTTTGAAACCTTAAACTTGCAAAACTCCTCGCTCATTTTGAAAGTAACGGAAAACGCCCATAAAGAGTATAAGAAAAGAAATGAAAACTGACATAAAAGTGTTATCCTCTGATATAGTATACAAGGTAGTCAAGCACTGTACGTTACATAAATTATTTTACGATATATTAGTGTGTGACATATGAAAATACTTCGATTCGCCGAAGATATCGGACGAACCAAAAAAACAAAACAAAAAAAATCTATCCACTTCTTATTTTGGGTCTAGAAATGAAAATGTTCAAAGACTTGCAATTATTTTGTTAGCTGGAACGTACAAGAAAGATATCTTAAGAGACATGCAGAGTGCAATGGAACACCACTACAACGGATAATGAACACCGGGATGTCGAAACAATGTCATTTGTCAAAGAATACTTGGCTTCGCGATCTGGCCATTGCATCGCATTACATGATTCAAAGAACTTGGAAAATATTTTTCACTTGTGATTTTTTATTATAAATTCTTATTAGACCTACAAGGCAAATACCAAAATTTGAATAATACACGACTAGTAAATATTCAAAATAAAAAAAAATTAAATAGATTATCATATGTGAAAAATATTTGCAAGGATTTGAATCACAAAACGAACGATGACGAATAACCCATTCACGAGTTGAAGATTCACTTTTTACTGACTTTCTACAATCTATGTTTGCGCATATGTTTTTTTCGCATTTTGAAAATGTCATTAGGGTAGTTAGGATGTCTGAATACTGTATTGTAATGTCTACGTTGTAAGTCCGGTCATACGGCACGAACTAATCTGGGTTAGACGAATTGTTTCTACTCGGAGAGAAAAATATAACGTCGGCAACAAAAACATTGGATCGTTACACGTCAATTCCCACTTCATTGGTTTTATCATGCCGAATCTCAAACTCTGAAATTTTTCAACGTTTTCGTGAATTTTGCATTTATTTCAAAATTTCAAACTAAGAATTAAATTGGGATTGACGTGGAAGGATCCAATAAAAAAAATCCAGTCCAAGTGTGTTTCTTTGATTCAACTGTTAAAAACTACTTGAGATCTACCCCAACTAAAGTCGCAATGTTCTCATTATTTTTACCCACAAACAATCTATGGCAACGTCTCATCTATATCTACACGTAATTAATTATCCTCTCGGCGCGTCATTTAACCCAGTCGCAAAAATTATCGAAAAGATGCCTAAATGGATAATCATTAATCTCCTCAAAATGATTAAACAACGAATGATATAATATCATCTACAAAGGAGTGTTAGCTCCACAAAACAAAGCGTATCCTTAAATTCACCTGAATCCTTAAACAGATGATTGATTCTTGAAAAATCTTCAACGACAATTCATCAACTATTTGCAATGAAATTTGAAGTGAACAAAGTTACTGATCACGATAATTAAGTCATCGCAAATCGATTGCTCAGAAAAGTCAATTACTTCCAAGTTTTTAACTACTATAATAGTTAGAAAAGATTATTACACCGATCGAGATTCATTTTTTATTTTAACCTTTCACCTCTCTTGAAGCTGTTTTTAATATAAACAAAATTTTTCGGAAATAATTCTTACTACCAAGTATATTATAACAATAATTTATATAAATACTGTACATAAAAGTTACTCACTATAAAAAAAGATCTTGTATGAAAAATGGAACACTTTTTTATACAAAACACGGCAGTAATGTGACAGAGTAAATTTTCGAAATTTTTAAAGCATCCACTAAACAACAACTGATTGTAATAAACTTTAATTTTTGACCTAAGAATAAGCATTGAGTTTTCGCAAAATAATAATTATGCAAAATACAAATTGCAAATAAGCATTTGCACCAATTTCCGTCTCTATTTGAAATTTTTACTCTCTTCCACTAGAATATACTGTATTTTTCAAGACTATGCTGGAAGACAACAGAAAAAAAAACAGAGAAGAATGAAAAATTGAAAAAAGAAAGAAAAATATGTATATTACGTTTGTTGAGCATATTTTTTAATTTATTTTAGTTTTAAATTATTCTAGTCCATTATTTTATTGACTTAATTAAAATCTATCTATTTCTTTCAACAATTAGTCTTCTTTTTGAACAATGATTTTTTTACTTTTTTAATAAAAACAGGATGTGCTTAGTTCAAGTGATACATGCTCTACACCTTCAATATTATTTAAAAATTTTAGCATACGAAAATTTTATTATTCAATCCTTCTTACTATAACATATTTTTACATCATTATTATCCTTCGTTAAATTATGATAGATTTTTCTATTATTTTTAGTTTTTCAATGAATTCTTCAAAACAATCATTTTTTGACATTGACCGAATTTTCTTCATAAAATTCATTGCTCACAATTTCATTTCAGCAGTCTTGCCAACTAAATGAAATTTAAGACCAACTTTTTGACATTTTGAAAAAAAAAAAACTAGATAATTACTTTCTGTTTATGAACGTGAAAAATTAAAATTTATCTCATTTTTTCATTTTCTTCTGTTTCCTGAGTAAATTTAAGTCCATGGTAATAATACGTTTCAAAACTTTCCAACGTATCATAGAATGCATATCGAGGAACAACAACAAAATATAATAACCGAAACTGAATTTTTTTTAAAACAATATTTTTCCAAATAATTTATAACTTTATAAATTATTGAACTTTATTAACTCTTTATTCAAAAGAGTACTACTTTCATTTTATATTTTTTGGAGTTTTTTTTTCTACTGCAATATTTTTTTTTTTTTTTTTTTTTTTTTTTTTTTTTTTTTTTTTTTTTTTTTTTTTTTTTTTTTTTTTTTTTTTTCATAAGGGCAAGATAAAAAATCGAAACATAAAGAAAATATACGATTCTTGATTGGCGTAAATATTTTACAAAAATAATATTCAATCTACTGCATTGATTTACCTTAGTTAACGCTTTGTCGTTCAAAATTTTCACAAAATACATACTGTTTTCGGTCTCCACGTAAACTTTAGGACACTTTGTATATTTTCTCGCAGAAAACTCGTGCTGGTGAAATGGTGATTGTTATATATACTGTAACTTCTACGTTCTACATTTAGTTAAATACACTTAGAAACGTTGCTCAGAGCTTAAGGGTTAGACAAGACGAAGATAGAAGAGTCAAGATTAATCGGTTCAGAACAGAGTTTTGGCGGTTTAGATATCTGAATATTTCTTTCAAATATGTTGCAGGAATTGAAATTAAAGGTCATGTTACGAAGGCTTCAACTTTGTGTAATAAATCACCCATGTTAATTTTATGTGAAACAAATTCAAAATTCATACAAAAAAGTTACAAGTCCCACATGAAAAATCGAATCGAATTACCTTCGAAATCATTTGCAATACAAAGTTTTTTCAAATTTCATTCAGAATCGTGCGATATTAAAATAGTATCAATATTCCAGTGACAATTTATTACCCAAAGTCGAGGCCGCGAATCAACGAGCAAAAATTTTCCGAAACTTTCAGCGCGATTGATTATTATTCATGGGAGGGGAGAGGAAGTTTGGAGTTAGGATAACCAACCTGGGTAACGGGGTCTTTCATAATGAGCACGTCGGTGACCGTGCCGAACATGCCAAAGTACTCGCGCAGCTTTTCGCTGCTTGTTTGCCAGGAGAGGCCGCCGACGAAAAGTTTACCAGGCGCAGGGTCGCTACCGTTTGGGGTGCTACGTCCAGAGCTACTTGAATGGCTTCCGTTTATCGGCACCAGGGAATTATGAAAATCGTGCTCGATCGTCGCACCATTTGCCGCCGCTGCTGCGGCTGCGGCTGCTGCGGCCGCCGCTTCCATGCCAACACTGCAGCATGAAAAAAAAACCATATTTATAAATAAAAAATCGTCATTTTTTTTATTCCTGATTCCGCAGGATCAATAATATATCATTAGTTTATTTATCAACAATAAAATAATTCTTAGCTGTGAAATTATTTTTTTTAGGCGGGATAGCTTGAAGTTTACGAATATTTTATATTTGTTGTGAAAAAAATCTTAATGTAATGAAAAAAGTTTTATTTGAATGTATAAAAAATCATGTAATAAAACAAGGATTCCAGTTGACAAAACAAAAACGTTATTTTATTTATTATCATATAATGAATCTAGACTACTAAATACCAAGTTCTGAAGTTAATATACATCCAAACATTGGCTCAGCGCTACTGTTTACAATAAAATGTGAAGATCTCATTAAAAACCTGCACAGGTTTTGCACATCATACACCGGCTACAACTTTTAATTTTCATGGAAAATTGAATGTAATGGGGAAGAAACTTATTTTATACAAGTCAGGGGGTGTTTGTGAAAAGTTGGGCGTTCCAGCTTACGGGGGCTTATGGCGGATCAAAAAGTTGCCTGATTTAAGTTCAGACAACTTTTCCCCAAAACGACGTGATTTCGTTTTCCCAGCCTTGAGAGAATTTAATGCTTTTTTTCCCGCAGATAACGCCGTTGGCAGTGCTCGTAGGAGGCGTTCTTTTTGCCATACCGGTTGTCGTTTACAGCAGGCTTTTCAGAAATACAATCGTTTAAAAATGTCTAAAGAAAGTCAATGCAGAATAGTGAAAAAAGCAACAGACTTCAAATTAATTCGGCTACAATTTTTCAAAATCCAAAATCACGAAAACGTTGTTTAACTACCGCAGTCTATGCAACTTTATCAGTTAAAAGATTTCTTATGATCGATTAAATTTATGAAGTACACGAAATTTTTCATAACTTGAGCTTATCTTCTTAGACAAACGTCATTATTTATAAAGCGAAACAACGGTCGTGGAATTAAATGAATAAACTATGAAATGCTTTAATCTGATAACGGAAGATAAAGGGTTCCTAGAGGAAATCAGGACAATGGCGATATTACTATTCAATGACTGCGCGTTCTGCGTCCTTCGAGGCCTAATTGTACCGCGCCCGGTGCCAGTTAAATATTGCCTGCTCTAACTTCGCGACATGACGACGTGTTTCCAAATGCCAGACAATTTTTTTACACATTAAAACAAATGACAAGAATACTCAAAAATATAAATTCCATTCGATTTAACTAAATGATTACATCAAAAAGTGTGAAGTAATAATTTTATTATAATTCAAACGATAGATAACATTAGGCCAATTTAACATGTAATATGTCATCATTTCACACAGTGCCTCTTCAATTTCAACGATAATTATTATAGTTAATTGTTTTAAATGTTTGTTTCAGGCATCTTGGATGAAACTCGTAGAATTATATTATTTTTATTCATTAAAATTTAATATATAATATGATACTTATTCTTAATAAACATAGTTATACAAAATTTTTTTAAATAACGATATTTCATGATAGTTTTCATTCAAAGGTATAACGTAAAACTCTGAACAACTTCATTAAATATTGTACGAAAAATAATCCATCGGAGAGAAATGAAGGCATCTTTTTTTTTTACTTCGGAAAATGCACCCCAGATGAACATGGCGTGCGAGACGAGTCAGATGTTTACATCGAGAATAAAATTTTATCCAACCCCAGAGAGGATTCGATAAGGGCTCCGAGCGTGGACTCGTATTTTTATCAAGAAAGCATAACTTCGCTTTTCTAACGATTGGCATGCAGTTTTTTTATGAAAAAAAGCAGTCCAATTATTTTCGAAGGAAAAAATTCTTCAAAACACTGAAAATCATTTTTTCAAAAACAAAGATCGTCGAAAAAATAAAGTTTTTTATGAATTTTACACTCTACTCTCTAATTTTAAATGAGTTATCAAAAATTACCAAGATTTTAAACAAATTTCCCTCGTTCCCTCGCTGACTTTTTAGGAATGCATCATTCAAGTCACGATTTCGTATACGAAATTTCATAAAAAAAAGAGAGAAAAGGTACTCTCACTGATAGCTTTTCTTTCATTCTTTCTTCCATCCATTAATTTTTAGTTGCAAGTAACGAAAAAGTAACAATTCATGAGACGAATCATTGTCGTTACTTGCATCACTTGTAGTTATGATCGAAAGGGTTCTTTTTTTTCTTTGTATTAGAAGAATAAACAAGTATATTACGTTCACGAGTGTGAAGTTAATAAGGCAAGGCGAAGCCGAGGCATAAAATCACACGAGTTAACAGAATAATCAGTCTCAGAATCGTTTGGTATTTTATGTAACAATTGCCCTAAATTAAAATCTCATTTTTCTCAAATTATAATGATGAATTCCCAAACCTTGGGGATGTAAAGTTTTCGTATCTAGAGTTTCAGATTCGTTACTCGAAAAAAAAACTATCTTTAAACAACAGTTTAAGTAACTACCAAATCAACAACTTCATTGCTCTGAAAATTTCATATTCAAACATCCACAGCTCTTACCTCTTCAAAAGTGTACATAATAACTCAGCAGAAAATCAACAAACTACTTGATCAAACCTAGAGTTAACATTTACATGTTCATACATGAAATCCCAACAAACTCTAAATAACTCCTCATTTCAACTCTAATAGCTCCGACATTCACCCACGCTGTAAGACTCAACAACACTATACATGACAGAAAAAAAAAATCATAACATATCCTCCCAAAACAGGACGTATGATAACCCTACTTAATTTCATACCGTACCACCCCTCCTGAAAACCCAACTCCTTCATCAAAACAAGTAGACACAACCCAAAACCTTAAACCCACGCGCCCTTCAAACACACAGCTCCCCCCTTCACCCCCATTTACCCCAATCAATATGGGTCGCACGCCCAACCTGAATGAACCGCGTATGGAAGGAACCGAAGGCTTTCCTCCGGATCCAGTATCTCGGGCACCATCGCCATCAAGAGCCGAACAGCCGCGTTCTCTCGGTCTCTCCACACCCCCGTAGACGAGGAGAGAGAAAAAAAGAGAAACCTTCGGGCTCGCCATGAGAGAGAGAGAGCACAGCTGGCGGATCAATACGCCCCACACCACCCCCCATCGGGAGGGTAGTTTCGTTCGTTCTCGCGGGGTGGGACCGAGGGGTCGCTGCTTGCCTACCCTTCTGGCTCGTCCCCCTCCCACCCCCGACCGCCCTCGATTACCGTCACCGACACGCACACCACCGTACCCACCCCCCATAGCGACGATAATGACCCCCTCCCGCCCCTCCGGTTCTCCCTCGATTCCCCACTACCTCGCTCTTTCTCTTTCTCTATCTCCGTCTCCCTTCATCCCCGTCGGGGGTGGTTGAAAACGAGCCGAGGGCGAGAAGGAACGACGACGCAGTGCCGTCGGGACGCTCGGCCGCGACGCTACCCGCGGCTTCGTTCGTTTCCCGTTTGAACTATACGTTGTCAGTAACGTCGCGATAAATTCAGTGACTCTTGCCCGGGATACGGAGGTAAAAGCAACGAAAACACCCACTAGGAAACGAGCCCCGATCGTGGATCCGTCGAGGGACTCCACCCCGAGGACCCCCCCCCCCGCCTTGCTCTGTCGCCGGTGCCGGGAATATTGTCCTGTCACAGCAGTACGCCTTCTTTGAGTTACTGGTGTGATGGGACATTGTCCTCGTCACCGGTATCGTTCCCGTTCAAGGACAGCCACCGGGAGAATCGTGACAAAGTGACCACCTTGTGACATTATCGTCGAAACTTTAGTTTTATACCCGGTCGATTCGCGTGGAATATCTCTTGCCGAGGAGAGAGAGAGGGAGCGAGAGAACGGGGGTGGTGTAGCGGGCCGAAGGGAGGGTACGCGGGCGAGAGACAGAGGAAGGGTTGGAGAAAAGGGGCGAACAAAACGAGATCGGGTGGATGAAAGATACCGAGGGGCCTCATCGGTCCTCGAGTTTTCCTATTTCTTTTACTTTATGGAAACTTCATCTTCCTCTTCTTCTCTTCTTCCCTAAGCATCGGTCAATAGAGGCGCGGCTTTCTTCCAATGTTTACTATTTATCGACAACGCCATAGGTACACAGTGGCCCAGTTTGCGAAGGCGTCGCGAAAGTACTCCTAAAGTCGCGCGAGCACTGAATCATAATTAAACGGCGCAAGGAAGATTCCCTGCTGGATTCTGAAAAATTTCCCAAAAGTCTGCGCACGGTGGTGGAACCACGCGATGTCGCGCACGAGGCCAGTGACCGAAGTGTCGCCTTGACCCAGTGACTGATGCCCCGGAGTCAAGTTCCGCAAAAAGCTTTTTCTTATCTGAATTTCAAGACACTAGATTATCTTGTTTTCGCATGTCTTAACGTTTTTCGATATTCGTCATCTCCACCTTTTTCCCATACGTCTCGGCCGAGACCAAGACTTTTCGCAGCATCATAGAACTACCTGTCAGCAAGTACATGTAAGACTTCGAGAGATCTTGAGATCCTTCGAAGGCTTTCAATTTGGTCCAGAATTGCAGCTAACAGTCCACCTGAAGCAATGCATGGGAACAGGCTTCTCAGGGAATCATCAATAGATGATTTTGCGATTTATATAAAATCGCAAGATCCCAAGAAAAGACCTAGTGCGCAGCTGCGGATCGGTTTTTTCGGTGAGGCACCTCGGTCAAATGTTATATCGATTGCGAACGTAAAATAAGAAAGGGGGCGAGTTTATTATCTCGGGTCCGTGGGATGGGCTCAATAGGGCGACGCAACATAAGAGTAGGTGTTACCGAGTCATCAATCCCCGAATACCAAAAATACCGTTTTCACGTTCCCAGAGGGTCGGAAAACGACGTAAGCCCACGAGACATCTCCCCCACTCCCACTACCGTCCTTTTTTTTTTAATAATTAAAATCGATGATATCGTTGCGAATTATGTCCACAGTCACGCGATGTTGACCATCAATCCTTGAAGCCGTGTCAGAAGCAACAGAGAATAAAGGTCTCGAAGGCCTTGCAATATTTCAAGCTTAGGATTTCATATTGTCAACAAAGAAACAAGTGACACAGTTATTTCTACTCACATGGCGGAAACGTCGTGGAAAATACGCAGCATTCGTGAAATACTTGATATTCCATTTGCGAATGGGAGGAGAAATGAAAAAATAATGAAGTAGACGAGATGGATCTTGAATAGGGAACGTGGTCGTAACTGAAGCCAGAAAAGAATGAAAATCGCCAAGATTTTACCGAATTTTTCCTCGTTGCTCCAAAGAAAGGTATGCAAGGGGTGAGAGTGATTAAAAAATCACGAGGACAGAGATTATTCCACGCAAAAATGATAAGGGGCGTATTGGGGCTCGAAAAGAGACGAAGACAAAATGTGAGTGGCGGCTGTAGCTGAGAAAGACAACGACCAGAGATTGGGGTGAGGGGCAAGGGGTCGGTTAGAGGGTGAGGGTGGAGACTGGGGCGAGGGGTGGCGGTTACGGGTCACGCGGGTCAGGTGGCGCTACCATCACCGTGGGCTCGTCGCGAAGTGGCAGTGAAAATGGCAATGGCACGACCCTTTTTCTCTTTTTCACAGTGTGATACACATAGAAAATAGAACAATACGAAAAATAGCGATTAACTGAACAATGCGACCGACGCTTTTTAATAATGTACTTGCATGTTCGTTGTTTTTGCAGTGTAAATCGTGTATGCGAGCTACTGGCTGATAAGTTGACTCTATTTATTACAAAAAATTACTAACACTCAAATTGTAGGTATCAAAATCCTTATTACGAACATATGCAAATCAGAAAATAATGTCATTGCTAGAGTCTATCATCAAATCATTGATGAATGATCTTTTATTTGAAAAAATCATTGATATATATGAAGACGTATTATCATTCGTTTGATATTTTATGTTTCGCAAAAGTCTCGATCAGTTTTTTTTCTTCTTTATGTTCGCAAGTTTCTAGGAGAAGAAATCAATATAATCATCCAGAAAGTTTGGATAACCAAGAGGGAAACGCAAAAATGAACTCAATTTAGCATACATAAAATACGTTCGCACACAATTTCTGTAATATTTATGTACTTGGTCTGAATTTTCAAGAAACATTTACATTGAATGTTGTGTACCCTAAAAAAAAGGTGAAGATGATCTAATGATTTTCTTGGAGCAAAAATATATTATTGTTTAAGCTCGGATGTATATTATTATTCTTTGATTAAATAATATTTTTCTAAATTTAAATTACATTTTCGAATTCTAAAAGAAAAATCTTTTAATTTTCCGTACAATATATTGTAAAACATAAATACTTATTTCACATAAAAATGTGTTCTGATATCATGTAAATGTATCTACAATTACGGCATATTCTTCCATCAATAAATTTGTTCAGTGGTAATTGAATCATAATCGTCTCAACTAATGAACAATGTCATTGATTTTTGCTTTTACATCGAATATGAAGGTTGTATAGTGTATTTTGTTTTCGCACAACTTAATCGCATCTTTTGTCCATAATTTTAAATTATCAGGTTATGTTTGCGTTGGATAATCCACAGTTTCCACGTTTTTGTGGAAATAAAGAAAATTTTTATACCAAATAGTATAAGTTTTAATTTTTAAAACATATCGTCCGATTATCTAAAAGTCCAAAAGTCACAAATTCATGATTGTTTGTCGAAATTATTTTTCCTTTTTTTTATATCTTTCAGTTTTATGAAAATAAGTACAATTCGGTATTTAACTTTTACCATTGAGAAGCAAAATTTGAAGTGTTTTTCGTAACAATTAGACATTTTTTCAAAATTTCGGAAAGTGCTAAATATACAATTAACTTCAATTTTGAAGAATGCATTACTCTTGATTAAAGTAACTTGAATAGTTTTGTTTTAAATAAAATCCTTTTTTGATTTTTACATTCATTTTATAATCAAGAAAAACTTCTTTTAATATTGAAGGGGTTGCTTTTTTAAAACGTTTTATGATTTTTCCCCTTTTTTTTTTTACTTTTTCGACTACAAATTTCATGTTTGCAAGTTTACAATTTAAACATCCATGCAACAGAATACGTATATTTTCAAAAATAATTCAAATTTTCAATATTAAAATAATAATTATTTTGACACGTTTCAATAAAAATTAAAATATTGCGTTTTTATTTAATTTTCAAGTATTAAAAATATTAAAATGTAAAAAATTTTACAGATCGTACATTCAATACTGTATCACTAATCAAAATTGTATTTTCGTAAGACATTCTATATAAAAATGTTTCTCACGACATCAATGTATTTGGCACAAAGTGTAAACAAACGTTAATTTTCCAGGTTTTCTACATAACATGAATTTTTTTTAAATTCATGTAGAATATAAGAACAATGTTAAAAAGATTTCAAAAATTACAAAAAAAATTATTCTCAATGTTATCTTGTATTTTTTGAATGTCATGCATGAAAATCATAGTTTTTAAAATGTTTCGTTTTTCACTTTATTTTTTTCGAGTTACAAGTACCTTACCTACATTCATTAATTTTTAATTCATCACTTGAACGGGCGCATTTTAACTTAGCGAGGTGCACGATTATAATTTGTGATAACATACAAGAAAAAAAATTTCCGAAACAATAAATGAAAAAGACTCTAAAAAAATTCGCAGAACAATTATTGACTTAACTTTTCTAACAGTGATGAAAATAAAATAAATCTTCATCGGAAATCAAATTAATTTCCAATACCTTTAATACTGGAGAAAATATTCATGTAGTCGTGCACTTTAATTATTCATGAAATTCAGATTTCTGTTGCGATAGTTCAACCATTGTGAAATGTCCAAGTGGCAGTTGAAGCAACAATGGCACGACCTGCTTTTCCAACGTAACAGGGTATCGACAGCTCAAAGTTTACGGAGCATTTAGTGTCTTTCTCAATACAGACTTGTCTGTCATCTTCAAGTAGTTTTAGTTGCATTGAGAAAGTTATACGAAAAATTTCCGGAACGAAAACTTGAAATGTTCTGTACGGCAGATGATACCATGTGAGAATAGGAAAAATCAATAAAAAGTAGTTTTCAACTTTGACTCTACAAATTTAAAAGAGTGAAATTTTATTTACTGGTAATCATTCATGTATATTTTATTGATTGTCAGTGTTAAATAAATATTTTTTAGTTTGTGAGTTATAAGTCAATCAGTGAACGAATTTATATACTAAGATTTGGAAAGTTGCATGGAAAAAAAACATCAAATTTGGCAACATATGTATCCATCATTTTCGAAAAAATCGATACTTATTTTTTTGTTTCTTTGATTAATTATTATTTTTGAAGAAAACGAGAATTTCTTTTTAATTTCGTAAACATAGACATACTGAGCTTGCAAATGACGTCATTTTGTTGGGTTTTTTAAAACGATATGTTTCCGTCAATTTTTGAGGTACGACAAAAAGGAAAAATACGTGTCTGATATTTTTTGATAAATTAACGACATCGGCAATAAAAAAAAATTATGCAACTTCCTAATTGGTGATTCTCACTGATTCAGATTTAGAGGTTAAAATTAACGTTGTTCACGAGTTTTACATCTATATTTGAAAAAAAAAAACTGCGAAATGTTTCTGACTAGCCGTAACAGGAGTTTCTTAAATCGAACTATTCGAACTTTATCATTTTTCTTGTTGTAAAACAAAAGAAATATATTATTTTCCAGTTATGCAACAGTAAGATAAAAATACTGGAAAATTAGAAAATCAAATACCTGTGATTGAAATTTACAATGTGGAAATTTCAATGTTATATAATTATTTAACATATAAAGAATGAAAAATATGAAATTGGTAGTTTCTTATCTTTACTGATTTATTTTTAACCCTAGAAAATTTGAGTTCCCGATATCGAGTATTTAAATTACCCGCAAATATTCTCACATCAAAATTTGAACGATCTTGAATCTTCGTAAATCAAGTTAAAACTGTTTCAATTTGAACGTCACACAATTTGAAATTATCATTCCGAAAAATAAAAAGTCAAGAATTGCTGACTTTCAACTGACAAATTTTATTCCTTTTACTCTGATTATTTCGAAGTTTAAAAATAACAAAAAAATTTTTATTAAAAACTTTGACTTTCAGACTCTTGGAAAATTATATTATTTCTGATATGATTCAAAGATTATTTAAATCACCTTATAAAGTAAACAAAAACTGGAAAAAATTTCGAATAAAAATATAAGGATTAATGAAATCGACTTTTTAAAAACTTTGAAATATGTCAAATAATTTTTCAAACAAGGTTTGATACTTCCAAGGTTTGAGCAACACTGTATTTTTTCTGCAGCTTCATGAAAAAATCATTTGTTGATCGGAAAATGTTATTCTATTTGCACATTTTTTAAAATCATGTAACTTATACGAGAGATTCGTATACATTCTCGAATTTTACTAACAGGTAGAAAAAAATTCAACCTTCCTGAATGAACAAGAAATTTCCTATTCAAAGGTAAAATGAATTCGGTATGAAAGGTAACCTCATACAATTTTTATATCTACTTATCATAAGTCTACCCTTCAACTCCTTGAAAATCTTTTTAAAAAATGCTTTTTACCAGTACCAGCGTTCTAAACAAGAAATAAAAAAACAAAGTCAAGATCTTAAATTATTGTTTGATCTTATTTGATTGAAACAATCAAGAAAAAATAAAAGTAAAAGATATATCAAAATGAAAAAGCAGTTCACAAAATTTGTAAAAAAACTGAAAACTTGTGATAAAGCAATCATCGAAGTTAACCTTAACATTCGTAAAACATAAATTACTCCATTTTGTTTCACTCGTTTTTAATTAACTTTCTCAAACATGCAATAAATATCATTTTATTGATCTAACCCTGCACAAATATTAATGTTTTTTCGATCATAGTTAAACACGATTACATTACCATTCTCTACATTATCGATGGAGAACAAGGTAGGCACCTCAACCCCATAACTACACGATAGCTATT
The DNA here is from genome assembly GCA_030522825.1 of Platygaster orseoliae. Classification (NCBI taxonomy): domain Eukaryota; kingdom Metazoa; phylum Arthropoda; class Insecta; order Hymenoptera; family Platygastridae; genus Platygaster; species Platygaster orseoliae. The sequence goes on from JAPYZL010155313.1 coordinate 31,952, forward strand.
ACCAAATGAAAACTGTATTACCGACTGCTGATTTACCGACAGAAGATAGGTTCATGGTAAGAACTACAATAAGTGCTTTTAGCAATCTGTTCCAGACACTTGTTTTTCATTTGGGATACATTATTTTAAATTCTACTTTAAAGTCCAATATGCATAACAAAAATTTTAAATTTAGGCAATTCTTCCAAATATATTCATAAACATTTTTTCATCGTATAATATTTCATAATATATTTTTTTACAAGTCGTCATATACCATATATTTTAAACAATATACTTTCATATACTATTTTTTAAAAAAATCTATAATTGCATTTCAACAAAGATAAAATGGTAATAATTACTGATAATTGATTCAGAGTACAAGGTGAATTTATTAGATAATAATGACATTACAATTCGCTATATGGAAAAAAGTCATAAAATGTGATTCTTCGGGTTAAAATATTTTTTACTTTACCTAACATATTCAAATTTAGAAAAAAATTTCAGAGATGAAAAATATCTTCAATACATTTATTATATTTACAATATTATAATATTATATATTTATTTATTATATACATTTCAACTTATGATTTGGAAAATGTTACTAATCAGCTATCATGTTATCCGAATGTAATGTGTGCATTTTTGAATTTTTTACTTGTATTTGCAAGAGTAAAGAAAAAAAAAAGAAAATTTACGTGTACAAAACCAGAAAAAAATTAAACTCACTAAAAAATCGTAACCATTTCAGGTAATATTAGTCAACATAGTGAAAATAATTTTAGCAAATGTGCAGTTAAAGAGTACATGTAAGCGTCTGTTCTTTGTGTTTTTTCTGCAGCTATGAACTCGCAAGTTTGTCAATGTTCTCTTTGTTGTGTTTGACTATAAAGAAACCGTTGTCATTACGGTGCCGAATTTAGCAACTGATTCATACATCACTGTTAAATACCTTAAATGTTCTCATTGTTTGAAATTCCAATAACTGGATACTAAAATAAAAAATCTTACTTTGGTAACAAATATCAAGAATAATATTTGTATTGTGATGAGCGATAATCTTATAAAATTTCAAGTCAATTGGATAAGTGGTTTTTTTGTGAATCGTGTCCACAGTCCCGAAAAAAATGGTTTCGAGAAAAACGACTTTAAAGATTTACAAACATGGTACTTACAAATGATGTAACGTAAATTATTGTTCAAAATCTATAGAAAAACTTGCAAAAAACCTCGAATAAAAATAATGAAAAGCTTTTTATTTACAACGATCTGAAAACGTCGATATTTCGGATCGCCTCGCGGGTAGAATACCCCCTTAATAAATCAAGAAAATGTTGTAACATCTGTATGTCTCAATTTTTGCCATCGAAGAGCGACACAAATGATAAAAATTAGATTTTTGTTAAATTGGCTTTTGTTAACGTTAAATTATACCTTACAATCGTGTGGCTTGAATGCTTCCCAAAATAATTTAAGAATCGTAATGTTTTTTTCAAATGCGCATACCATAATTTGCCGTTAAGTAGTTGTGGAAACAAAAAATTTGTCGCTCTTTTTATTTAAAAAAAAAGCGTTATCCTGCTAACTTGACGTCAACTTAGCAGGGCAACTTTTGAACCAATTCACCGAATCGAAAAGTGATTAGCTGGGAATTTGCCGTTAATTAGTTGCGGAAAAAAAAATTTATCGCTCTTTTTTTAAAAAAAGCGTTGTCCTGCTAACTTGACGTCAACTTAGCAGGGCAACTTTTGAACCAATTCACCGAATCGAAAAGTGATTAGCTGGGAATTTGCCGCTGATTTTCCGTTAATTAGTTGTGGAAGAAAAAAATTTGTCGCTCTTTTTTTTTTTAAAAAAAACGTTGCCCTGCTAACTTGACGTCAAGTGAGCAGGACAACGCTTCTTTTTCTAAAAAACAAGAGCGACAAAATTGTTTCTTTTGAAAGTAGGAAAAAGTTATGATGATGAATAATATTTATACAAATTCGAAAAAACAAAGCATGAAAAAAATGAATATTACCAAAATAAATCGAAATAATCAATAATACTCAAGATTTTAAAAAATTCTAGTTTAAGATAAAATTATTTGTGAAAAAAATTGTAACTATATATGTTCGATTAGAATAATGTTGAAAAAATTAGTTTAAACGATTGTTTTAACTCAGTGATTAATAAAAAGAATAAAA
>JAPYZL010155320.1:0-10522 GCA_030522825.1 Platygaster orseoliae
TAATGAGTCACATCGAGCGTAAATTTTATTTATACCCTAGCAAAGGTTCAGATGGATCACTCACTGATCCAAACTTTTAAACTTTTTCAGAATGTCCAACATTTTTGGGTGGAGTGCTACCACGTTTGGAGGAAAAATATAGAAGGCGTCACAAGGAATGACGCAGTAAATGTAAGTATTTACGTTCACCTTACACATCAGATAGCATTAATAGAGTTAACTTGACATTTATTGTCTTTTTTTTTCCAGTACCTGTTGATTCGGCGAATATACACGTCGGCGGCGGCGGATAATTTATTTAAAAGATTTGTATACCACCGACGGCGTGGCTGGCTGATGCCGCAGCCAGACATACCGCCATGGTATGTGCCTCATGCCGCCGCCACCGCCGACGAAGCCGAAGCCGACGCCGACGCCGACGCCGCCGCTTGTATACGTACAAGAAAGCGTCGGCGAGGAGAGCGATCGCTTCTCAGAACATTTAATCCGGAAGGCGGATATTGGCTGCCCTTCGAAAAAACTCTGTGTTCGAAGCCTCGAGTACAGCCCTCGAAGTTCAATTCAGAAAACACTACATAATCAATGACAATCATCAAATAAGAAATTGAAGATGTAGATGCCTTGTTGAAACATTTGAAAACTATGTACGCACCTCGTGAGTCCACTACGCAACTACGAGAAGAACTCGGAGACGATTATTCCAAGGGTATGATAGTGTCGCCAGGTATTTCAGCAGAGCTCGAGAATTGGGACAGAGAATTGTGGACACATATAGGTCAGACAATGCAGGTGTTATTCCTGACCAGTTAAAGACTAAAATCGAAAAGGAAACAGTGCAATTATTTACTTTAGGACTCCGAAAAGAGATCTCCGCGTTAATCCCAGAGATAAGTCACCATGGAGAAGAAAGGTACCTACATCCCGGGACATCTTAACTTCCCTATCACATGCGATGACGCCGATTTATCTCTTTCTGGTCACGACTACATATGCACTGGACATAAATCTCTTGACAAGAAAATCAAGAATTTCGAAAAATCGAGTATTTCTTGTAAAAATATTCTCAAAACATGCCCTGACCTGTACACATGCTTGGAAAATTGGGTTAAAACTGAGAAGGTTACTGACATCCGTGAACAGTACAGATCTACAATTTCAGCTGCATTAGATTCATGGCATATTCAAAAGGCGAATTTCCTCGAAGGTCAGTTCAACTCAATTCAAATTGAACAGGCTATTGTTGAAAAAAAAGAAACAATGAAAAAACATTCTCCAAGATGATCATGAACAGCTTTATCATTTTCTGAATATGGTGAAGAGTGAATCTATCAAAGACAAGTTATGTTTCAAGAACATACCATTCGGAAAATTTCTTCAAGTCGACAACTTAGAAGCAGATTCCGACCCCTTCTTCTTCAAATGTCCTAATAATGGACTTGGATTGGGTCCTACCTCCTTATTTTTGTGTGTATTGGACATTGTACAGGCGAGACTTTCGATGGCTCTCTATTGGAAACTGTCGTACTTGTTTCGTAAGTATTCACAACCATTGACTCCAATAGGTTTAGAATTAACTCGATATTTTGAAAATTTAAGGAAACAAATTGGTGATGACGTCTATACAGTTCATTTAAATTGGGAATCATTGATCATGGGTTATATCGTCGCAAATCCTGAAGATGATCTTGGATTCTTATCACTTTTTGAACTCACAGCTGATGCTTTGACAACGTTGGGACATAAACACGGTGTAGCCATTAATTTGGAACTTCTCCTCCCTCTATCGAACTCGATATTCTGACATAAAAATGGCATTCGAATTGGCAGGCATGGCGAAGAGCTTTGGACATCCCGTTTTTGACCCCGCAATCAGTTTAAAGAGCATGCGTGAAGTTGGGACAAAACCTGCTTTTATTGATATTGAGCTTCAAAATACTTGTGTTGGGATGTTCCACCGTGAATTTTCTTTGTCTTAATACGAGAAACACAGAAGATAGCCTGAGTATAAGATGATACCTAAAGAATTCGAGACAAAAATTTCGAGAAATTTGCTACTTCCGAGGATATTACTCAACAGGTTAGATTTATGGTCGATAATTTAATTTGGAAAAATTTTCGAAATTGATACTGTTCCTGACGTCTCTGAAATACTGAAAGGTTCTGCAACAGCTCCAGAATATAACAACTGGGCCCAAGGATATGATCCATGCGCATTCAAAGCTTTTTACGGAAAAAGGAGACTAAGATTTGAGAAATTTGATTCTATACGTGTGATCTTACGATTCCTGCAAGAGTTTGAAGATTTTTCTGAGCAGAAGGTTAAGGAGCTTGACGCAAATTATTAAAGGGCAAGGGCCAAAATTCAAGATTATTAATCTTGACTTCGGTAGATGGAATATGACATTCCGTCATACACTTGTGACTGCTTTCGGAAAAACATTAGATGACATGTTCGGCCTGTCCAATCTTTACAAAAATAACCATTACTACTTCTTGCTGAGCCCAATCCTTACCAATTCTCGACTTTGCCCACCGGACTACAATGAAAATGGAGACCCAATAGAGGGCAAGTATTGCTATTGGAAACATCTTAGAGGGATGGAAGGAATAAAACAAAAATTGTGGACACTGATTACAATATCCGTGATGAAATTCACTGCGTTCCAAATTGGACTTTCGGTCAATATCATATGTTAAGAAGATAATCAAGTTGTCTTAGTAAAATATCGTGAAGAACAGCAAACAACTCGAGAAGCACTCAGAATGTAATTCATCGACCACTTGGAGACAAATTTTGCGAAACAGAACTTGAAGCTAAAAACAAATGAGACCTGGCCTTCAAAAAGACTATTTGAATATGGAAAAGAAAAATATCTCTCGGGTGAAGCAATCAGTGCTGGAACAAAAAAAGTCCAACGACTTCTTCTGGATGTAAATGATGGCATTAGTTCGTATGCTACAGGAAGTAGTACAATCAATACACAAACGGAGGCCCTTGCGAAGGTTCACTTTTTACCTGATTCTGCGTTCAGACTAAATCAAATTCTCCAGGGAAGATACCTTTATCAAAAAGGAGTTATTGATGGTGACAATTTTCCGTATGAGATCCTCTCTTAATTATACCATCCATCTGACTTTGGTGGCATCATTTTGAGCGCGTACTTCGCTCATGCGATTAGAGTATATGATGACACAATTTCGCTTTGGATCTCTCTGTTCAAAACAGCGATTAGACTTTATCCGGGACTAACAGAGAGAATCTAGAGCTTCAATCAATTCACACCTCGAGATTCTGTCCGGTATGAGTCTTTGATTCAAGACATATTTTCTCTGAATTTTCACCTTCTTCCCTCGGTAGAAACACGATTAAAAGACATAACAAGAGATTACCTCTCAAATAGCGAGAATGTCTCTAACCCTCTTGTGCAAAAACTTTTCACTGTGGAAGGGAAATACTCGACTGAGAAATTATATGGGATTGCATCCACAATGACACCCTTCTCTGCACCACTCGCCCATGAAATACTCAGACACTCAAACGCTGGCCTCAGTAAGGCATTTCAGAACAAGTTGACGAGTGTTCAAACAATCTCTCAAATGGTACAAGCGGTCTCTGAATACAATTTCCTTACGATGTCCCTGAACTAAAATGCAGGCGCCATTCAAAAATTGAAGTCCATCAAACAACGTCGACCTGACCCTAACTTCTACATGATATTCGGCCATGTATGTCCTACTTTCTATGCACAAAAATTAAGAGAATTTCATTAGCAGACAACTCTGGTAGGTGTGAGCCGTGCTTTGCCTCAACACCAATTTAGAATTGAAGACATTGACAATCTGTCCAGAAGTGAAATCTCGTCTTTCATCATCGTTAATATTTGCAAAGAGTACTCCTCAGTTTCGAATCCAGCTACACTATCTTTAGGACCCTTTGAAGCTTATTTAGGCTCAGTCACAAGATAGAAAGTGACAAAGTCAAAAATTGATGCACATATACGATCCACCTTTGGTCAATCTCTACAGTAACTTCATACACTCCAGACATTGATGATTAGACTTGGATCTCCAGGGTTGGTTTCCCTTCTCGAAGAACTCAAGAAAGAGAAATACCAGTCCCTGCTATCACCCATTGAGGAAGATGACACTGAAGAAATAAGTAAATCGATATTTGGAGGAAACATAGTATATAGGTGCCAAACAATCATCGAACATTTCTGGAGCACATTGAATTGTCTACCTACAATTGGAACTCACATTCGCCAAACCACCAACAATTTGAGCAAGTTCTCCACACATGGCGAAGATTTCACGATCCATTTCCAGATGATTCTTGGTTCAACAATCTCAAGGATTATGATATCCAAAGCAACAACTCTGGGTCAAATTGTACAGTATGCTGCGGTAATTGTTTGCCTTATTTGTACTCACGAGATAACAGACATGAAATTCGATGTCAGCTTTCAGCAAGATTACAGCAAGGTAATCTTGAAGAAGCTTGAAAAAGGATATTTTGTAAATGTCTGGAATACAAATAGTCTACTTGTTAGACAGCTTGTCAGTGTTTACATGGGCCGCTGACTTGGACGATACTCAGAGCTGATACACGCTGGTAGGCATTAAAAAATGGATCCCTAGAACGTTATCATCACCTTCTTGTGGAATACCTGAAATCCTTCGTTAGAGAAGATAAAGAGTGGGCCAACTGGATAGAATTAACTATGTATTCTTGTAACACCAGTGTACATAGTGGGACCAAGAAGACTCAGTTTGAACTCGTGTACGGTTGGTTAGGCACTCTTCCCCTCCGCCGTACTACTTCCCCCTTTGAGCATTGGAGACATATGATAACTATTTCATCAAATTACTGGCCCGTCTTCACAATATCCAAAAGGAAGCGCGAGAGAACCTTATTCTATCACAAGAAGCTTCGAATTAGGTGGAGCTGTTGGACCCGCAAATTCGACTGGCAATCCCTTCAGTGCGTCCAGAAACATTCGACCGACTGCTGAGCCTCGCCTTTGACGCTGAAAAGGATGAAAGGGACAATGCTAGCTCGAAAACCTGACGAAAAGAGAAACCTAGGCTAACTTCAACAGCAGGAGCTCTAAAGAGCTGAGGCACTGTCCTGAGCGGCATTTTCATGAAGACTGCTCAGTACGGAAGGAAAAACAAGAGGTCAAGCAAGCCAGGAACTAACCGCAGGGAAACTGGCGTGCGGCAATGGGACCCGCGGCCTCCACCGCCCTCGCACATGCTCGGAACTAAACTCGGCCGCATATGCCACATCCAGCCTCCCTCGACTTAGAAAATATTCACGAACTACTGGACAGCGGGGCGACTAATAGCCTTATCAGTCTTCGCTTGATGAGGAAATAGGGATTCAACGTTTCACCTTGACCTGGTACAACCATCCTAATGGCAACTCTAACTACTTGCAATAGCTCCAAGGGTGCGGTCACCTGCGAGCTGCAACTGTTATCGAGCTATATCAGTGTTGAGGACTTGGCAAGTGATGTCCTACAGGAGGAGCTGGTATTGGCTTTGATTAGATGTAGAGAGATCATACGACGTACCTAACACGAGCCATTGTCCGAGGATTTCTACCCGCCTGACCGTGCCCATTGGACAAAGTCCGACGAGCACGGTAGGTAGGTTTCGTCACTCTACGTGACATATAACATAGAATATGTAAAGTCCATACTGCTAATTACATTATTTCATCAAAACGTCGAAACAATGACATTGTTATAAACGATGAAATGCATAATGCCATGAGCATTGAGCAACACTGAACTGTTGAAAAATTTCACTACTTGTCTGGCAGATACTGTACACGTATTTTTTACTTTTATGTTTGGCAGTTAACAATAATCTCCACAGTTTTCTTTTGTTTTTTTCTGAGGTGTGTCTCTCTGGAAATGAAATTAAAATGTGCAAGAACTCAGTAGATAAATTTGGTTTGGTTTGTCGTTCAGACATACACTCGGACTCCACTCTCACGAGCAAGTCCGGGTACAAAATTTTCGCTCTCACGAGCACGGGAGGGGTCCCCACTTCTAGCACTGTCATGCATGACGGGGGCGTTCGTGTGGCCAGTGGCTTTGTGTGGCCACGTGCGTACAGTGGCGCATGGTTGCGCACAGTGGCGCAGCGAGAACTGGCGAGAACATTCGTGGCGTATTCTTGCATGTTCATGATTTGATCACTCCTTCAACAATTGAATTTTAATACGAAAACGTTATTTCTCTAAATTGCTCGGAATCATGAAGACCTAATTGACTCGTGACAGCTACTGTTTGAAACGTCGTCTTTCGGGTGAACGGAGGCCTTTTCCTACTTGAGTTTGAAATTTTCATCCTCGGGGAACTTGAATATTTGAGAAAAATTTAATTTTTCACTGTGTTTATTCGATTCTTAATACCCAAAACTCGATTTCAGGTACAAAAGGGTCCCTGTTTGCCCGAAAGACGACGTTTCAGATGGTACCCGTCACGGATCAATTAGGGCTTGATGATTCCGAGTAATACTGAGATTCTTGGTTCGAGAAATAGTTTTCGTAGTGATACTCAATTGTTGGACGAGCGATCAAATCGTGGATTAAATTACATATTTGAGATCTGGAGAAAAAACTGAACGACATAGTTTTTTGCATGATCCAAAAGCGTGAGAACTAAAGAAATAAAAAATTTTAATTTATTAAATCTTTGAAAAACCATTACTTGAAAATGTGACGTGATAAAGCGAAAAATCATTCGGATATACTTTCAGAAGGTCTTAAAGTACATGCTGCAAGTGGAACTTTCTTTGGCTTTTTTTTTGTTCCACTGTGTAATATTATTTGGAAAAATTTGAGAAGATCATAAATACGTTCAACAATTGAAGTTATTTGATATGACCCTGAAAAAGATGTTATTATGCAAAAAATTAAATTAATAACAAAATAAACAGTAAATAAATAAAATCAAGAACGCATGAGTTGATGCAAAGAAATAAATATATAAAATATTTTTGACATGTTTACTACCTTATTCACGTATGCGTGCAACAAAAATAAAAATTAGGGCGCTTTGTTTAAAAAAAAAAGACATTATGTACATATTGCGTGCTAAGCAGGGTGTCTACTCCGGTAGCCCCGGTTGCCCCATGCTAGTTACGGGACTGACTCTCGGTAGAAATTCGCGCGCTCTTCGAGCAGCTGAGAAGTGGGAGTGAGGGGTATTCGTGAGAGTGGTCAATTCGGTGCTCGTGAGTGTGGTCGCTCATGACTCTGGCGCTCGTGAGAGTGGAGTCCGAGTGTATCAACAAAAGTTTCTAAAAAAATTCAACTAAACAGATTTTATTTGCCAATGAGTGTTATTTCGGATTTCAAGCCATACTTCTGGATAAGCCGTGGATTCTAAATTTAATTAGTGTTATATGTTCGACTTAGAAAAGGCAGGAACGATTACTTGTCGTTTGGAAAGCCAGTTCAGTGAAAGGATTCAATTCATCGTGTGACTGATAGCTACTTTTGCTTAACTAAAATTCGAGGAGGTAAATTTTGCAAAGCTCTTTATCTTGACGTATCATCAGTGACTAAAGCTGAACCACATTCGAAACAGTATCCAAAACGAGAGCCACTATCATCAAAAATAGCAAACTTTAAGTTTAGAAAACGATAAAAATTCGGATGGTTGTGTTCGTAGAAATTTTAACGTAGCAGTTTCCCCATTTTTACCAATATCAAAAATCAGTTGAATAACGATTCTAAGCGGCGAAACAACAGAGAAGATAAACAACAAGAAGATCCTCTTCGCAGACATTTTAGCGTTCACCAAATCCATTCCAATACAGAACGCAATCACGAATTTGTGAGTTGCGATCGCTATTGCCAAGTTCAAGGTCGCATCCGCGTACTTGTTAAGTCCCATTGCAAGATCTTCAAAAATTGCGTGGAAGGAAAGAGCAATAATCGTCATGACTTCTCTGAAAGCGTTGTTCATCTAGGCATCTATATGGTTCATAAAAGCGCTTCCACGATTGGAAGTTGTTTCATGAGATTGAATTCGAGATCCGTTTCCTTTCATAAGGCCACTCTCAACGGATATAGCGATAATTTGAGTGCCGTGACAACAACTGTTGGCGCTGCCTAAAGAAAGTCATGAGTCACTTGCTCCGTAAGCTGCGGTACATCTTGGGATTTCCTGTTCGGTGCAACGCAAAGACACGGCGCCATGAATGGGGTCTCCTTCGCAGTCTTTGGTGTTGCGAATTAGGAACAAGTGAATGAGGTCTTCGACCAAGTAGACGACGCGAAATCCAAGGATAAACAAGAGTTAACAGATTCGCTGATGACACCATTCGATTTTGAGCTTTTCTATGCTTAATCTGACTTCTGGGAGGATGTAGATGAAGGCAGTGTAGAGAATAACGCCTCTGCCGAAACAGATCAGGAATGATGTTACTTTACCCTGCGATGGCGCGTGCGAATGGCTGACGCAATGGACGGATGAATGCCCCATGCAGGATCGTAACACACGCTGTGACAGATAACGCAGCAAACATCCTGCTTGCAGCAGAACTGGCTTTGGAAAATACAAAAGAATCAGTTGATTCGCACACCTCCTGAATCTCATACAATCCGAATCCACGCCTTCAAAAAGATCAAAAAACCCTTTATAAAATTTAAAATATACCGGTGTTACAAGAATTGGTACGAAAAGTGAGAGACATAGCTACTTGATCTTATAAATCTCAAAAATTCTCTTATGAGATTCATAATATTCAAAATGAGAAAAATTTACCTGAAGGTTAACTTAAGCGTTTCAAAATAGATATATTAATGAGATGGGGCTCAACATATGAAATGCTTGTTTTTTATTTGGACATGCGACTAGTGGTGAGAGTAGCAGTTTCATCTTTTGAAGACATCGATTTCCTAACAGCGGACCAAGTAGCAAACATTTTAGTGGTGAAATGACGTCGACGTATTTCCTACCGAAAACTTAATGTGTTCTTAAAAACAATCGCGCAGCCAACTTCACACGACTCAACACGACTGTCATACTCATTCGACTCACACTGTCCATAACTAGACTCATCCACTGACTCACGTACGCGAACGTACACGAAGCCCAATCGGCTAGACCCTCTAACCTTCATTGTTATTTGATTGTTATTGTATTGTTCATATTGTTATGTATTGTGAGCGAGCTCGTTTTAATGCGAGTCAGCCACTAAAAAATAACCAAAAAATCGTGATGAATATCAACGAAAAGGCAAAAGAAATTGCAGAAAACTTGCTTCCGGTAAAATCAGCGGCAAAATATCAGCAAACGTATGAATAGTTTTCAAAGTGGACTTCTTCGAACAAAATTGAAGAACTAACAGAAAATGTCATGTTTGTTTATTTTGTTCCATCATCAAATGATGGCTCCTGTGTTCTCTCCGATGATCAAATATGCTTGGTTTGCATCGAAATCGAAGAAAGAACGATTTTTTTTAATGTGAACCAAGTTTGTTCCCCAATCACTCTTGTGAAACGTGCATGTGCCGAGTATCAGGAAGTAACGTATATTGTTTGTGCATGGTACGAAAAAAGAATGTATTTCAAATGTTTTTATGATAATTATTACCCACGTCGTTGTCAGGGTAACGTCAGTAACACTAATAGAAAAAAAATTTGTTCGAACAAATTACAATGATGTGTAATAACTCACTGTCATTTTAGTAATTCACCGTGATTATTATTTCACTTCTTCTTTAATTTGCTATCACTATTACGCGGGGCCATGCGGTATCGGCGGCGAAATCTATCGATACGCGAGTTTCGGTACTCGGTGGCGAGGACGCACGTAATACCCGATAGAATCAGTGATCGCGGGTAGATTCGTCCGATACGAATTTATTGCCTGATCAACAGGGTGAATCGAACAAATAAAGAAATCGGAAGAAATGCCGAATTATCCATCGTGATCAGTTATCCATGGACTTAGCCTTACAACGCCCTCCTTTCCATCTCCCAAATATTGATTAGAACTCAGTAATAAAATAGGGTACCCTGAATAAAAAAATCAGAAAATTCTTCGGAACCTCTCCATGCTCATAGTAGCCATTTTCTAAACTTGCTCTAAGAAGCCTTTAATAAACGTGCTCCAAGTAGCCTTTTAAACTTGCCCCAAGAAGCCTGTAATAAAATTGCTCCAAGAGACCATTTTTCTAAACACCCCGAGAAGCCTGTGGGAAAAGCGTATTCCAAGAAGCCGAAAGTCAACCCCACAATTAAAAACATTTCAATTTCTCATTTCCTTTCAGGGAAAGTTGATCAGTGCGTATTTTCTCCTTTTTTTAACCTAACCTAGTGTTACGTCCCTGTGTAACATGAATCATTACTTCGCTCAGTCATTCTTACAATAACTCATGTCTTGTTGATGATTCATTCATTTACTCGAGCTAGATGCGTGATCATGTGATCTCGACGTGATCACAGCGTGATTGATGATTCATGACTCATGTTTTGTCAGTGATTCAGTTATTTACT
>JAPYZL010155331.1:0-10023 GCA_030522825.1 Platygaster orseoliae
ACCCAGTTGTGAGTTTTCAAAGAAAAAAATTTTTTTGATAGATTGTTTTGAAAAGAAATTTGTGATATTTTGATGATTGTAATTGACAGTGTTTCTTTTCCTTTTTTGATATTTGTAGTGATCCTGATGATGACCTGATTGAGGTCGAAATATTGATCAAAGAATTTATGGAATAAAGAAATTTTTTTCTGTAAACTATATTTCATGAAAAATAATAAAATATTGACTATATATATTTATTTGTAAAATCGCGATTGTTAAAAGGTTGAATAATTTTCTTGTTTCAGGTGGTACTGAGCAAAAAAAAGCCAAAATGCCGGCAGTGCGAGGGGATGGCATGCGAGGACTAGCTGTATTTATTTCAGACATAAGGAATTGTACGAAAAATTATTTTTTAACTAGTAACAATAAAAAAAAGTTATAAATTTGAATATAATTTATGAAAAATAATTTATGAAAATATTAATAATAGTTTCACATTCTCAAAGTAAAACAAAATTCATAATTTTTAATTTCACCAACCCAAAAATAACAATAATCCTTGGTTCAGAATTTTTTCTTAAACGAAATTTTGATCATAAATGTTTAGCTAGAATGATTTAAAAAAATTATTTAATTGAAATTTATTATGGTTAATGATTAATATGATTGATGGAAAATAGTAATTTTGGAAATAATCAAAAATGAAAAATGAAAAAATGCTTACAATACAAAAAAAACTATAAATCATTATACAAGTTATGAAAAATAATTTATAAAAATATTGATAATAGTTTCAATTACTTCTTAAAGTAAAACAAAATTCATAATTTTTAATTTTACTAACTCATAAATAATAATCCTGGCTTTAGAATTTTTACTAGAACAAAATTATAATAATAAATGTTTAACTAGAATAATTAAAAAAAACAATTAAAAAACTCAAAATTTAATATGGTTAATTTAACTAATGGAAGGTAATTTTGGAAATAATAAAAAATTAATAATTAAATAATCCCTAAAATTAAAATAAGACTGAGATTCTTTACTTGAAAGGTTAACAATAATTTATCACTCGGATTTTGTATCGCTTCAAAGCACAAGATGATAATGTACCATTGAAAAAGCGAAGCGATACAGATGTTGGAAGGAGAGTGAAACTCGGGGGCGGAGCTCTGATTAGTGTTATCTCGAGGCGAAAAATAGAAAGCTACCTTGTTAAATAAAAACATATTTCAGACGTGTACACAACATTTTTATACAGAATTTACATTAATTCACTAGAATTTCTAAAGTAGAAATATTCATTCTGGAATTTTTAATTTCAAACAGAGATTTATTCTAGAAATGAATTTTTTTTAGTTTTAATTTTTATGAAATCCAAGACTAAGTGAATTGAAAATCATGAAAAAAATTAACAAACGTTTAATTTTATTAATTTATTTAAGCACTAGGTTTTATGTTGAATAAGTTGAATTTTAAGGTTTGTAATATGGAATTGTTTTCAGGTAAAAGCAAAGAAGCGGAAATAAAGAGGATAAATAAGGAACTAGCCAACATAAGGAACAAATTTAAAGGCGACAAAACGCTCGATGGCTACCAAAAGAAAAAATATGTTTGCAAGCTGCTCTTCATATTCTTGCTCGGTCATGACATTGACTTTGGTCACATGGAGGCCGTCAATCTTTTGTCGTGCAACAAATATTCCGAGAAACAAATTGTAAGATTCGTAACATTTTTTGATAATATTTGGAAATTTAATTTATTTAGAACGCAAATGAAAAAAGTCCAACAATTGTGGAAATGTGTAATTAAAAGTCTTTGTGGAAATTAAGGTGAAATTTTATTTTTTGAATTTTAGGGATTTCCTGAAACCCTTCACGTTCCAGAAAATTAGATAATGTATCAAGAGTTTTTTTGTACTCGTTGATTAATAATTTAATGTGGACTTCCTGAAAGTTTTGCAGGAAATATGAAGCAATAATTATCATTTTTAGGGATACCTCTTTATATCGGTTCTGGTCAACACAAACAGCGACTTGATCAAGTTGATCATCCAAAGCATAAAAAATGATTTAGCTTCACGTAACCCAATTCACGTAAATCTCGCGTTACAATGCATCGCAAACATTGGAAGCAAAGAAATGGCCGAAGCTTTTGGCAACGAGATTCCAAAATTGCTCGTTTCCGGGTAATTATCGGACTGCTTTCATTTATCCTCATTATAATCATAAGCACATTTTTTTAAGATTATTTAATAGTATTTTTTTCTGCTGTTTAAACAGTTTACGGGTTTCTTTTTGTTCAAAACACCCGTAAAAAATCCTGCAAGTTACAAATTTTGAGCTTAACATAAAGTTTCGTCATAGCTTATTGTAAATGTAAAAATTTTTGTTCTTTTACAGGGACACTATGGACGTCGTGAAACAAAGCGCTGCTCTCTGCCTTTTACGCTTGTTGCGAACAGCGCCGGATGTTGTTCCAGGCGGTGAATGGACATCGAGGATTGTCCATTTGTTGAACGATCAACATCTCGGAGTTGTGACAGCAGCCGCGTCGCTTATCGACGCTCTCGTCAAAAGAAATCCCGACGAATACAAAGGATGCGTTAGTTTAGCTGTTTCCAGATTAAGCAGGGTATTTGCTTTATTGTCAAACTTTTTTTTCTTGATTTTTAATTTATAAATTGACCGTTTCAATCAAAAATTTATAATTTATAAATTGACCTTTTCAGATCGTGACATCCAGTTACACAGACTTGCAAGATTACACGTATTACTTTGTGCCCGCTCCATGGTTATCGGTGAAGCTTTTGCGGTTACTACAAAATTATAATCCTCCTGGTGAGTGAAAAAAAAGTATTAATGTATATCATAAATATATGGAATAACAATAATGCTCCCCCCCCCCTCCTGCGCAAGAAAATTATCTTTAAGAAAAATCGATGACATTCGTGTTGGATAATGTTCTTGATATTAAAAAGTGTCTCAGAATTCCGAATAAGACACATCGGAGTGTCTTCGAATTTCAAATAAGATGTTTCTCCAGAAAAGATACTTTTCAAGGACTTTAAATTCAAATAAGACTTCAAGAATTGTCTTCAAGTTTTTTACAAATCACTTCAAGTAGTGTCTTAGACGTTTAAAAGTGTCTTCGAATTTTTGTAAACCACCTTGAATATTGTCTTGGACATTTAAAAGTGTTTTGAATTTCCGAATAAGACACATTGGAGTGTCCTATAATTTCAAATAAGAGACTTTACGAAGTATCTCGGAGATTCTAGAGTGTCTTGAAATTTCGAAGGAGATGCTTCTGAGTGTCTTAGATTTTCGAGTAAGACATTTTGTAAAGTGTCTTGGAAATGTCTGAATATCTTTGGATTTTCAAAGACACTTTGAAAAGTGTCTTCGAATTTCAAGTAAGATACTTCAAGAAGTGTCTTGGAAATTCAAAATATCTTGAAAATTTTTAAAAAACATTTTAAAAAGTGTCTTAGACACTTGACAGTGTATTAAAGTTTAAAAAAAGATTTCAAGGACTCTAAATTCAAAATAAGACTTCAAGGATTGTCTTCAAATTTTTTATAAATCACTTCAAGTAGTATCTTAGACTTTTAAAAGTGTCTTCAAATTAAAAAAAAAACACCAGGAATAGTGTCTCGGACATTTAAAAGTGTTTTGAAATTCTGAATAAGACACATTGGAGTGTCTTAAAATTTCAAACAAGAGACTTTACGAGGTATTTTAGAGATTCGAGAGTGTCTTAAAATTCGGAATGAGTCGCTTTTGAGTGTCTTAGAACTTCGAGTAAGACATTTTGTAAAGTGTCTTAGATATGTCTGAATATCCGTGGATCTTCAAAGACACTTGGAAAAGTGTCTTAGAAATCCAGAAAAGATACTTCAGGAGGTCTTTAAATTTTAGTAAGACACTTCAAGAAGTGCCTACAAATTTGTAATAAATAACTTTAAGAATTAGTGTGTCACAAGTTTGAATGTGTTTTAGAATTTTATTCAGACACCTTCAAAAGTGTTTTGAACATAAAAAAGTGTCTCATATTTCGGTATCAAAAACATAAAATTGCTTTAGAATTTCCAATGAGACACTTCGAGAATTGTGTTGACATTTGATTGTGTCTTAGAATCCTAGATAAGACATTTTGAACAAGACACTTTCGAGTATATTGGAATTTCAAACAAGGCATTCCAAGAAGTGTCTTAGGCATTTCTGAATATCTTGGAACTTGGAAAAAGACAGTTTAAGAAGTGTTTTATACACTTGAAAATTTCTGAGAATTCCGGAAAAGATACTTTTAAAGGTCTTTTAACTTCAAAATAGACACTTGGAGGATTGTCTTAAATTGTTGCATTTATCACTCAAAGAAGTGACTTGGACGTTTTGAAGTGTCTTTGAATTCCGAATAAGGCACATTGAAATTTCTTAGAATTTCAAATATGACACTTTAAGAAGTATCTTGGACATTCTTTGCTTTTTATACCTGAAATATTTAAAATTCCACAGCCGAAGATCCCGGGGTTCGCGGTCGATTAAACGAATGCTTGGAGACGATATTGAACAAAGCTCAGGAACCACCAAAGTCGAAGAAAGTTCAGCACTCGAACGCGAAAAACGCCGTGTTGTTCGAAGCCATAAGCCTGATAATCCACAACGACAGCGAGGCGAATCTTTTGGTACGCGCTTGCAACCAGTTGGGCCAATTCTTGTCGAATCGTGAAACGAACCTTCGTTACCTGGCCTTGGAGTCGATGTGCCATCTCGCGACGTCCGAGTTTTCTCACGAGGCCGTGAAAAAGCACCAGGAAGTCGTGATACTCTCGATGAAGATGGAGAAGGACGTTTCGGTGAGGCAGCGAGCCGTGGACCTTTTGTACGCCATGTGTGACAAGAGCAACGCGGAGGAGATCGTCCAGGAAATGTTGAACTACCTGGAAACGGCGGATTATTCCATTAGGGAGGAAATGGTGTTGAAGGTGGCGATACTGGCGGAGAAGTATGCCTCGGATTACACTTGGTACGTGGACGTTATATTAAATCTCATCAGGATAGCCGGGGATTACGTTTCGGAGGAGGTCTGGTACAGGGTCATTCAGATCGTCATCAACAGGGACGACGTTCAGGGATATGCTGCCAAAACTGTGTTTGAGGTAAGGGATTGTTGAAGGGGAAGGTTGAAATTGTGATGATGACATAATCGAACATCACAAAACATCACAATATCACAAAGCTCAACAGTATCACAAACGTCACAATATCACAAAACATCACAATATCACATTAAATAAAAAAATATCACAAAAAATACCAAGACGTAGTTCTACATGAAAAAATTATTGAATGTGAAGCGCAGGGAGAAAATGTGCCTTATGGAAGAGGGCCATAAGGCGCATTTTCTCACCACGCGTCACATTTTTATTAATTATTTTTGAGAAAACAATTGATGCGAGTTTTCTTCTTAGTGTACTTGAGTTAATTGTGATTTTTATTTTTTCAGGCTTTGCAGGCACCAGCATGTCATGAGAACATGGTCAAAGTCGGGGGTTACATTCTTGGAGAGTTCGGGAATCTCATTGCTGGCGATCAACGTTCTTCACCTTCTGTCCAATTTCATCTGTTACATTCCAAAGTGAGTGTGGATGTTTTTCATGTTTTTTTGATTTTTTCTATTTTGTCATTTGTTAATTTTTTTTTTGTTACTGACATTTTTATGAATACTTAAGTATTTTAATAAATTTTTATTATTTTCCTGAATTGTTATATATATTTTAAGAACTAATTCGCTGGATTTCAAATTTTGAACGCTTTTGAGTAATCTTAGATTTCTTGAAAAATTGCATCTACATACATTTTTTTATGGGTTCTTCAGTATTTTTCTATTTTTATAGATTTTTATATTTTCGTAGATTATTATATAGATTATTAGAATTAATTCGCTATATTTCAAATTTAGATCGATTTTCAGTAATTTCACAGATTTATCGAAAAATTGAAACTACTAAGTTTATTTTTGTTTTCTTGATTTCGTGTATTTTCGTAATTATTTATTTATTTATTTATTTTATTTATGGGATGTTTTTGAATATTTCAGTATTTTTCTAGATTTTTATTATTTTCATGCATTTTCATATACATTTCCAAAATTCAATTGCTGGATTTCAAATTTTGAACGATTTTCAGTAATTTTAGATTTCTTGGAAAATTAAATCTACATTAATTTTTTTATGTTTTCTTTATCTCAAAAATTTTCTTATTTATTTATCAATTTATATTTTATTATTGACATTTTTTTCAATACTTTAGTATTTTTATAAATTTTTAGTATTTTCGTGAATTGTTATATAAATTTCTAAAATCCAATCATCAGATTATCAATTTTGAACGATTTTCAGTAAGTTCAGATTTCTTGGGAAATTGCATTTACATAAATTTTTTTATGTTTTCTCGATTTCGTGTATTTCATAATTTGATTTTTTTTTTATTCGTGACATTTTTTTGAATACTTTAGTATTTTAATAGATTTTTAAAATTTTGGTGAATTATTATATTGATTTCTAGAATTCAATCACCAGATTTAAAATTTTGATAATTTTTCAGTAATTTCAGGTTTCTCGGGAAATTGAATCTTCATAAATTTTTTATTTTTTCTTGATTTTGTGTATTTTTTAATGTAACAATTTTTTTTTATTTCTGAATTGTTACATATATTTTTAGAATTAAATCGCAAGATTTCAAATTTAGATCGATTTTCAGTAACTGCATTTCATAGATTGATCACGAAAATATTATAAATTAATTTTAATTCAACAATTTTTTGAATTTTAAGATTCTGAAGTTATACAATTTTCGGAGTCCAAAATCACACATTTTTCATGATTGTATTTAATGTAATTGAATTCGTAGTTCCATTGAATTTTCGAAATTCAATTCCAATCTTAACTATAATGTTTTTTTTTTTTTTTTTCAAGTACCATTTATGCTCGCCTTTTTTATTTATTTATTTTTTTAATTTTATTTTTAATTAAACAAATTTATGATTCCGAGATTCTGGAGTGGCACAATTTCAGGAGTCCAAAATCACACATTTTTCATGATTGTATATAATGTAATGGAATTCGTAGTTCCATTTAATTTTTTAAATTCAATTTCGATCTTAACTCGAATCTTCTTTTTTTTTTTTTTTTGTTTTCAAGTATAATTTATGCTCGCCTTTTTTAATTTTTTTTTTTTAATTTTATTTTCAGTTAAACAATTTTTGAATTTTGAGATTTTGGAGTTGCACAATGTTTGAATTTCGAGATTCTGGATTTGCACAATTTCAGGAGTCAAAAATCGCATATTTTTCATGATCGTTTTTAATGTAAAAAATTTGTTGTTCCCTTCAATTTTTCAAATTCAATTTCGATCTTAACTTGAAGGTTTTTTTGTTTTTGTTTTCAAGTACCATTTATGCTCGCCGATGACTCGAGCGCTCTTACTCTCGACCTACATAAAATTCGTGAACCTCTTCCCGGAGATACGAAGCCAAATCCAGGACATATTCAGGCAAGACAGCAACCTACGCAGCGCCGACGCGGAATTGCAACAACGCGCATCCGAATATTTGCAACTTAGCATAATCGCCTCGACCGATGTTTTGGCCACGGTTTTGGAGGAAATGCCGGCTTTCCCTGAAAGGGAGTCCTCGATTTTGGCGGTGTTGAAGAAGAAAAAGCCGGGCCGAATCCCGGAAAACGAGGCGAGGGAAGGGAAAAGCCCGGCGCCGAACGCTAATCATCACGCCGAAGGCGGATCCGTGGCCATGAACAATTCTTCGGCTGATCTTCTGGGGCTTTCCACGCCGCCTTCGTCGCAGCCTACGAGTAATACTGGAGTTCTTTTGGATGTTTTGGGGGATATTTACAATACCCCGAACAAAGTTGGGGCCACCAACGGCGCGCAAAATGTTTACAACCCGAAAAAGTAGGTTTTTTATGAGACAGAATAATGATGAATTAATTATATTTAATTTATAAATAATATAATAAATATATTATTTTTAATTATATAATTAATTATGGAACATGTAATTATTGATTTATTATAAAATAATAATCATAATCATAATATATATATAATAATTAATGTTATTATTTACTTCATTTGTTCCAGATTTGTGTGCAAAAATAACGGTGTACTCTTCGAGAACGAGCTCATTCAAATTGGAGTAAAGTCCGAGTTTCGGCAAAATCTTGGACGCATAGGTTTGTTTTACGGGAACAAGACGCAGTTTTCGTTGCACAGCTTCCAAACCCAATTGCAATGGTCGGATGAGAATCAAGCCAAACTTTTCGTTCAAGTCAAGCCCGTTGATCCAGTGCTGGAAGCCGGGGCACAGATCCAGCAGACGATCAACGCCGAATGTATCGATGATTATAATGGTCAGTGAATTTATACAATTTTTTAATGGAATTTGGTAGGAATTCCGCCCCTCGAACCCTTCCTTAGTTAGAATAAAATAGTGTTGGATTGTTCCTACTGGCAATAATTTGAGAAAAAATTTGGTGTTGCCATCTAGCGAGCATGAGCGTAGTAAATGATTTGTATGAAAATGAGTTAGTTTTTAAAATATTGAAATTCTTGTGATTTTTAAAATTTTTGAATGTCTGAAGACTTGGAATTTCGTGTATCAATTACATTTGTGCAGTTGTGATAATTGTTTGAATATTTTAATTTCAAGAAATTCAGAGAATTTTTGGAGTGTTAGTTTTTTTGGAAAATTTAAAATTATAATTATTTAGGGAGTTTTGAAATTTATAGTCAGTTTTCCTAATGTTACAAATAACGTAAACTTCGAAATTTTGACATATTTTTATTTTTCTTATTCTCTCCCATTTTTAAATTTCTATAAATTCGCGTAGAAAACTGAAAATTCATATAACATTCTCCAATTCATTAAACTTCAAATTTTGTCTTTGGAGAAGATAATGTAGCGGCAATTTCTGAAATTGCTCTAAATTCTTAAATCCGCTCGAATACAATAATCTTATATTCATAAAAAAAAAAAATAATAATAAAGAAAATACGTTTCAGATGCCCCGAATACGCTTATCTCGTTTGTTTACAACAACGTGCCTCAGAAAATAACAATGAAGTTGCCACTTACTATCAACAAATTCTTCGAGCCCACGGAAATGAACGGAGAGTCCTTTTTCGCTAGATGGAAAAATCTTGGAGGGTAAATAATATTAAAATCTTATATTATTTTATATTTATGCAAAAAACGGTTTCGATTATTCAATTTTCGTTGTTTTTTTGTTCTTGTATTTAGAATTATTATATTTCAAAACGACCAATTGAAGTCAAAAGATGTAATTTGAGACGAGTAATAATTATTTATCAAGCTCTCGGTCATATATTAGACCCTCTTCAAAATCTACAAAAAATAATCTTTTCTTAATTTTACAATCTTAAATCAATAATCCAATTACTTACAATTTCAATGTTCTAAAGATTTACAATAGGTTCCTAATTTCATGAAGTTTTTTTTTTGTTATTTAATATATATAATTTCATAATTAAATAAATTATTTAATATGGGAGATTTATAGTCATTTCATGGGAGATTTACAGTCAAAATTTTTTTTTTCAACCAAATATTTTTTTTCGTGTTTTCAGATCGAAAATAATCGACACGTATTTTTTTTTTTTTTTTTTTTTTTTTTTTTTTTTTTTTTTTTTTTTTTTTTTTTTTTTTTTTAAAACAGTTTTGAAGATAAAATGTTCCCTTTGCACCTTAATTGTGCTTAGGCGTACAAGCTTTCAAAAAAACTATAGCACACCTACCGTTGTTTTTTTTTAACAACAATATGTAGTGCATTTTTATAAACGAATTCATTTTTTCTAAACTTGGAACTATTTTTTTTTTCGATTTTTTTTTGATACATTTTTTTAAAATGTTTATCAATATGCATGCAAAATTTTGGAGTGGAGAAATGAAAATTGTAGGTGTAACGAATTTTCTTAATCTGCCCCGCGCGTTGCAGCGAGC
>JAPYZL010155371.1:0-14856 GCA_030522825.1 Platygaster orseoliae
TTGGTTTTTTCCCCCTGAAAAAACGTTTTTTCCCCCTGGAAAATGTAGCAAATTTGGCCAGAATTTGCTTAAAATAAAAATCAAATATAAATTTATAAATATAATAATTATTATTCTTTAAATTTCAAAAATTTACGTGCAATTAACACTAATTTATAAAATTTTAGTTTAATCAAAATAATTTTTTTTACAAAAAAAAGATATTAATTAAACATTAATAAATTTTATAAAAATTTTAATTTAGTTTAATAAAATTAATTATTATATTTATATATATATATATATTATTATATTTAAATAATATTAATTTAATATATAAAATTAAATAATATAAGAAATTATTATTTAGAAATTATATAAATATTGAATATATTTGTGCCAGCATTAGCGGTTAAACAAATTAATATAAATTAATAATTTTAATAATATTAATAAAATTATTATTATTTAATTAATTAATTAAAATTTAAAAGATTAAATTTTAAATTTTATAAATATTAATTTAAAATAATTTTATAATTAAATAACTATAATAATAAACTAAGATTAGATACCTTATTATTTATAATAAATTTAATTTATATTAAATTAGTAAAATTATGAAAATTAAAAATTATGGCGGTAATTTAATCTAATTAAAGGGGCTTATTTTATAATTGATAATCCACGAAAAGAAAAACTTAATTTTAAATATTTATGTATGTTCGTAATAAAAAAATTTAAATATAATATTTTTAAAATATTTTAAAATATAAATAATATTTCAGATCAATATGTAATTCATAATTAAGAAAAAAAGAGCCACAATTAAAATTATTAATGAATTAATTATTTTAATATAATTATAAAATTGGATTTAATAGTAAAATTTATTAATTATTAAATTTGAATAAAGTTTGAATTATGTACAAATCGCCCGTCAATTTTCTTTAAAAAGAAAATAAGTCGTAACAAAGTAAATATACTGGAAAGTGTATTTAGGGGAATATAGTTTATAGGAAAATATTTATTTTGCTAATAAAAGATATCTAGTGTTGTATTATTCTTATTTAAAATTAAAAATAAAATTAAATAATGTTAAAATTAATAAAATAATAAAAAAAATTTTATAATTTAAAATAATTTAGTAATAAAATTAAAATTTAATTTAAATTATTAATTAAAGTATTGTTAAAGAATTAAATCAAAATATTAAAAATAAATTTAATTTATTTTTACCTTTTGTATCAGGGTAAATTAATATATATTAAAATAATTTAATATCTCGAAATAAAATGAATTAATTTTATATTAATATTATTATTTAAATAATATATTAAATATAAAAATAGAAAAAAAATTTTAATCAAATTTTATTATATCTAGTTATTTTTAAAATAAATTTAATTTAAAATTTAATTATTAATATTAATAAATTTATTATTTATATTAAAATTAAATTTAATATTATTAGAAATAAATTTAATAATATTAATAATATAAAAATAAATATTTATTAATATAAAATTTAAAATTTTTATTATTAAATAATATGTTATAATTAATAAAATTTGATTAAAATTTTTAATTTATTTAAAATTTATAAAATAATATATTTTAATAAAATAAATATATAGTTATAATGATTTAATTAGTAAATATTATTATATAATATAAATAATTTTAAAAGATTAAATTAAAGAATTCGGCAAAAATTTTATTCAACTGTTTAATAAAAACATTGTTTATTGATTATAATTTTAAATAAAACCTGCTCAATGATTAATTAAATTAAATAGCTGCAGTATATTGACTGTACTAAGGTAGCATAATCATTTGTCTTTTTAATAAAGTCTGGAATGAAAGGTAAAATGAAATAAAATCTTTTTAAATTTAATTATAATTAAATTTAATTTTAAAAAAAAGACGAGAAGACCCTATAGAATTTTATAAAATATTAAATATTAATATATAAAATAATTTTATTAAAATTTAATAATTATTAAATTGGGGAAATTTTAAAATTTATAAAATTTTTAAATATATTATATCATAAAATAAATGAATTTAATATCCAATATTTTTTGAATTTAAATTAAATTACCTTAGGGATAACAGCGTAATAATTTTAGAGAGATCATATTGAAAAAATTGATTGCGACCTCGATGTTGAATTAAGATAAAATTTTTATGGAAAAATAATTATTTTTAGTCTGTTCGACTATTAAAATCTTACATGATTTGAGTTTAGATCGGCGTAAGCCAGATCGGATTCTATCTTTTTAAATATTAAATATTTTTGTACGAAAGGACTTAATATTTATATTTTATATTTATTTATGAATTAAATTAATAAAATTAAATTACTTTAGCAAATTAGTGCATTAAATTTAGAATTTAATATAAATATAAAATATTATTATATAAGTAATAATTTATTTATTACTTATATTAAATTTTATAATCATTAGATTAAATATAATAATTATAATTTTAATTTCTATTGCATTTTTAACATTATTAGAACGTAAAGTTCTAGGTTATATTCAAATTCGAAAAGGTCCCAATAAAGTAGGATTTATAGGTATTTTACAACCATTTAGAGATGCAATTAAATTATTTACTAAAGAAATATCTTTAATTTTAAAATCAAATTATATTTATTATTTAATTTCACCAATTTTTAGAATATTAGTTATATTAATACTTTGATTAAATATTCCTATATATATAAATATTTTAAATTCTAAATTTAATTTAATTATAATTTTATGTATTTTAAGAATAGGTGTTTATGGAATAATAATAGCAGGATGATCTTCAAATTCAATATATTCTTTAATTGGTAGATTACGAAGTATTGCTCAGACAATTTCATATGAAGTTAGAATAATTTTAATTATAATTAGATTAATTTTTTTAATTGAATCTTTTAATTTAATTAAATTTTCATTTTATCAATATTATTCATGATTTATATTAATAAATTTTCCTATTATATTAATATTTTTTGTAAGATTTTTAGCAGAATTAAATCGAACACCATTTGATTTTGCTGAAGGGGAATCTGAATTAGTATCAGGATTTAATACAGAATATATAAGTGGTAGATTTGCATTAATTTTTATTGCAGAATATGGAATAATTATATTAATAATAATATTATTTATATTTTTTTTTATAGGAAATTTTAAATTTTGATATTTTTTTTTAATTTATTTATTTATATTATATTTAATTTTATGAATTCGAGGAACATATCCTCGATTTCGATATGATAATTTAATATATTTAACTTGAAAAAGATTTTTACCTGTAAGATTAAATTATTTAATTATTATTTTAAATTTAAAATTATTAATTAATAAATAAATTATTAAAAGATTTTACTTTTATATTATGTTTTCAAAACATAAGCTTATTAAAGCTTAATAATTATTTATTTAAATAAAATATAATCTAAAATTTTTATTAATATTACATATTTAATAAAAAATAAAAAATAAAAAATTGAAGATAATTGACCAATAAAAATATAAGGATCTTCAACTGGTCGTGCTCCAATTCAAGTTAATATAATAAATAATATAATAAACCTTCAAAATAATATTTTATTAAATCAATTAAATTGAAATCCTTTAATATTATAATTTATAGTAAATGGTATAATTATTAAAATTAAAATTGATATTAATAAAGCTAAAACTCCTCCTAATTTATTAGGAATAGATCGCAAAATAGCATAAGCAAATAAAAAATATCATTCAGGTTGAATATGAATAGGTGTAACTATTGAATTTGCTGGGTTAAAATTTTCTGGATCTGATAATAAATAAGGATTAGATATACAAATAAAAAATAAAATTATAATTATAATAATAAATCCTAATAAATCTTTAATTGAATAATAAGAATTAAATGGAATTTTAAAATAATTACTATTTAATCCTATAGGATTAGAAGATCCAGTTTCATGTAAAAAAAATAAATGAATAATAACTAAAAATAAAACAATCAATGGTAAAATAAAATGTAAAGAATAAAATCGATTTAAAGTTGCATTATTTACTGAAAACCCTCCTCATAATCATTTAACAATTATATCACCAATATAAGGAATAGCTGAAATTAAATTTGTAATTACAGTTGCACCTCAAAAAGATATTTGACCTCAAGGTAAAACATAACCTAAAAAAGCTGCTCCTATTGTTATTAAAAAAATAATTACTCCAATTAATCAAGTATTTTTTATATAAAAAGAATTATAATAAATTCCTCGACCAATATGAATAAATAAACAAATAAAAAATATTGATGCTCCATTTATATGAACTAATCGAATTATTCAACCATAATTTACATCTTGAATAATATGAATAACTCTATTAAATGCTATTTCAATATGAGGAGTATAATGTATTGTTAAAAAAAATCCAGTAATAATTTGTATTATTAAACAAATACCTAATAATGATCCAAAATTTCATCAAATTGAAATATTTAATGGTGTTGGTAAATTAATTAAAGAATTATAAATAATATTTATTAAATAATTAGTTTTAAAAATTGATTTTTTCATTAATTAATTTTACGTAATGTTAATTTTTTATTAATACAAATTTTAACAATAAAAGTTAATACAATTAATAAATAAATTATTATAAAAATTGTTCTATAATTTTTATTATATATATATAAATATATGGTATTAATTTTAATATTTATTTGAAAAAATAAAGATATTAATTCATAATTTATATGATATCAAGGAAAATATTTATTAAAATTAATAATTATTAATATAATAAAAATCAATAATAATAATAATTTAATTGGTAATATTTTAATATAATTTCATTTTATAATTATTTTTATATTTCTAATAAAACTAGTAAAATATAAAAATAAAATTATTAATCCTCCAATAATAATTAAAAATATTAAATATGAAATTCAATTAAAGGTTCTATATAATTCAATATTAATTGAAGAAAATAAACATAATAATAATAATAAAATTATTATAATAATAGGATGTATTAATTTATTTTGAGAAGGAACAATATTAATAATTATATTAAATAAAATTATAATTATTAATAATATAATTTGAATAATTATAAATTTTATCATTCAAAAAATAGTTTAATTAAAATATTAATTTTGGAGATTAATGATATAAATATAATTATTTTTTTGATTAACTATATATCATATATATATATATATTTAATTTACAAAATTAATATTTTAATTTAAATTAATAGTTATTTATTTAAATTATTATATTTATATAATAATATTTATTATTTCAATATTTATATTTACTTATTATTATTATTATATTATAATAACTTTAATTAGATTAGAATTTATTATATTAAGCGTTTTAATAATTTTTATATCATTAATAATAATTAATTCAAATTTAAATATAATTTTATACTATTTAGTATTTGTAGTATGTGAAGGAATTTTAGGATTAACATTATTAATTTTATTAATCCGTGTTTATGGAAATGATAATATGAAATTTTTAAATTTAATTTTATGATAAAATATTATTTATTTATAATTTTATTAATAATAATAAATAAATTTTTAAAAAAAATTTATTTATTAATTTATTTATATTTTATATTATTATTATTATTAATAATAATAATATTTATTAATTATAATAATTATTATATAAATATTTATTATTGATTAGGAATAGATTCTTTATCTTATTGTTTAATATTGTTATCTATTTTTATTATTTCATTAATATTTTTAGTTAGATTAAAAATTAAAAATAAAAAATTATTTTCAACATTATTATTAATTTTATTATTTAGATTAATATTAAGATTCAATACATTAAATTATTTTTTATTTTATTTATTTTTTGAAATTAGTTTAATTCCTACATTTTTATTAATTATAATATTTGGATATCAACCAGAACGATTAAAAGCTAGTATATATATAATATTATATACATTATTTGCATCTTTACCATTATTAATTATTTTATTTTTATTATTTAATGATTTTTTTTCATTAAATTTTTATTTTATTAATAATAAAATTTTTAATAAATTTAATACATTTATATTTTATTTTTTCATAATTTTTGCATTTTTAGTAAAATTACCTATATTTATATTTCATATATGATTACCGAAAGCACATGTTGAAGCACCAGTTTCAGGATCAATAATTTTAGCTGGAGTAATATTAAAATTAGGAGGTTATGGAATTATTCGAAGAATAAATATAATAATAATTTATTGTTTAAAATATAATATTTATTTAATTTCTTTAAATATTATTGGAATAATTTTTTTAAGTATTCAATGTTTACGTCAAAATGATTTAAAAGTATTAGTAGCTTATTCTTCAGTAGTTCATATATCAATAATATTATGTAGATTATTAACATTATATATATATGGAAATTTTTCAAGAGTATTTTTAATAATTGGTCATGGATTATGTTCACCAGCATTATTTATTTTAGTAAATTATTTTTATTTACGATCAAAAACACGAAATATATTTATTAATAAAGGTTTAATTAATTTTTTTCCTTCAATAATATTTTGATGGTTTATAATATGTATTTGTAATATAGCTGCTCCTGTATCTTTAAATTTAATTGGTGAATTATTTATTATAATTTCTTTAATAAATTGATCTAATAAATTATTATTATTATTAATTTTAGGAATATTTATAAGAGCATCTTATAGAATTTTTTTATTTTCATCTATTTATCATGGTAATAAATATAATGCTTTAAAATATATTTTTATAAATAATATTGTTGAATATAAATTAATATTTATATTATGATTACCTTTAAATATTTTAATTTTAAAATTAGATTTTTTTTATTAAATTTAAATAATTTAATAAAAATATTGATTTGTGGAATCAAACTTATATGTTATCATATTTTAAATAATTTTTATTTATTATTTAAGAAGATTTTTATTTTTTTTTCTTTCAATTTTATTTTTTAATTTAAGTTTATTTTTTTTAATTAATAAATTAAATATTTTTATTGAATGAAATAGATTTTATTTAAATTCTAATTTAATTAATATATATTTATTTATTGATTGAATAACATTAATATTTATTTTTACAGTATTAATTATTTCTTCAATAATTATAATATATAGAGTAGAATATATATTTCATGATAATAATAATAATCGATTTTATTGAATTTTATTATTTTTTATTATTTCAATAATTTTAATAATTATTAGACCTAATATTTTAAGAATTTTAATTGGTTGAGATGGTTTAGGTTTAACATCTTATTGTTTAATTATTTTTTATCAAAGAAAATCAAGTTTTAATTCAGGAATATTAACAGTATTAATTAATCGAATTGGTGATATTTTTATTATTATAAGAATTTCATTATTAATTAATTATGGTTCATTTAATTTATTAAATTTTAATATTTTATTTAATAATTATATTTTAATTTTTTTATTAATTGCTGCTTTAACTAAAAGAGCTCAATTTCCTTTTTCTTCTTGATTACCAGCAGCTATAGCTGCTCCAACACCAGTATCTTCTTTAGTTCATTCTTCTACATTAGTTACAGCAGGGATTTATATAATAATTCGATTTAATTTTTTAATTAAAATTAATAATTTATTAATAAATATTTTATTAGTTATTGGATTAATTACTATATTAATAGCAGGTATGTCAGCAAATTTTGAATTTGATTTAAAAAAAATTATTGCTTATTCAACTTTATCTCAATTAGGATTAATAATAATAATATTATCATTTAAAATAGTAAACTATGTTTTTTTTCATTTAGTAATTCATGCAATATTTAAATCTATAATATTTATATGTTCAGGAATTATTATTCATTCAATAAATAATTATCAAGATATTCGATTTATAGGATTAATTAAAAATTTTTTACCTTTAACTTCTAGAATATTCTTAATTTCAAATTTTTCATTATGCGGATTACCGTTTTATTCAGGATTTTATTCTAAAGATTTATTATTAGAAATAAGATTTTTAATAAATAATAATATTATTATTTATTTTTTATTAATTATTAGAACTATATTAACAGTAATATATAGATTTCGATTAAATTATTTTTTAATAAATAATAATTTTAAATTTTTATCAATATTTAAAATTAAAGAAGTAAAATTAATAAATATATCAATATTAATTTTAACTATTATATCAATAATATATGGAATTACTTTAAATTGAATTTTATTTAATAATATCGAATATATTTTTATATTTAATTTTGAAAAATTATTAATTTTAATTATTTGTTTAATAGGATTTTTTTTTATATTAAAAATATTTAAATTAATTAATTTAATTAATAAATTTTATTTTATAAAATATTTTTTAGGTAAAATATGATTTTTATATAAATTTAATTATTTATTTAATATTAAAATTTTAAAATTTGGTAAATTTTATTCTTTAATTTTTGATAAAGGATGGAGTGAAGAATTTTTTAATATTAAACAATTTTTAATAAAAAATAAATTAATATTATTTAATAATATTAATTTAAATAATTTTACTAATTTAATTTTTTTATTAAGATTAATTTTAATTATAATATTTATTTTTTTATAAATTATATAGTTTAAATAAAACATTATATTTTCAATATAAAAATAAATTAAAATTATATAAAAATTTTATAATTATTTAAAAACATAAAGTTATCATAATATCTTCAATATTATATTTTATAATTTAAACTATTTAAATTTAATGAAATTGTGATTATTTTCAACAAATCATAAGTATATTGGTATATTATATTTTATTTTAGGTATATGATCAGGAATTTTAGGTTTATCATTAAGAATAATTATTCGAATAGAATTAGGAAATCCTGGATCAATAATTGGAAATGATCAAATTTATAATTCTATTGTAACAACACATGCATTTATTATAATTTTTTTTTTTGTAATACCTGTAATAATAGGTGGATTTGGTAATTATTTAATTCCTATAATAATAGGAATTCCTGATATGGCATTTCCTCGAATAAATAATATAAGATTTTGATTATTACCTCCAAGATTATTTTTATTATTATCTAGAATATTTATTGGAAGAGGTACAGGAACTGGATGAACAGTTTATCCACCTTTATCTGGTAATTTATCTCATAGTGGGCCTTCAGTTGATTTATCTATTTTTTCATTACATATTGCTGGAATTTCTTCTATTATAGCTTCAATTAATTTTATTTCTACAATTATTAATATAAAAATTTATAAAATTGATAATATTTCATTATTTTCTTGATCTATAATATTAACTGCTATTTTATTATTATTATCATTACCTGTATTAGCAGGTGCAATTACTATGTTATTATTTGATCGAAATTTAAATACTTCTTTTTTTGATCCAGTTGGAGGTGGAGATCCAATTTTATATCAACATTTATTTTGATTTTTTGGTCATCCTGAAGTTTATATTTTAATTCTTCCTGGATTTGGATTAATTTCTCATATAATTAATAATGAAAGAATAAAAAAAGAAGTATTTGGTACTATAGGAATAATTTATGCAATAATTTCTATTGGTTTATTAGGATTTATTGTTTGAGCACATCATATATTTACTGTTGGTATAGATGTTGATACACGAGCTTATTTTACTTCAGCAACAATAATTATTGCTGTTCCAACAGGAATTAAAATTTTTAGATGATTAGCTTCATTAAATGGTTTAAAAATTAAATTTTCAGTAGCTAATTTATGATTATTAGGATTTATTTTCTTATTTACTATTGGTGGGTTAACTGGAATTATTTTATCAAATTCATCAATTGATATTGTTCTTCATGATACTTATTATGTTGTAGCTCATTTTCATTATGTTTTATCTATAGGAGCTGTATATGCTATTTTTAGAAGTTTTATTTATTGATTTCCTATTTTTATTGGTTTATCTTTAAACAAAAATTGATTAAAAATTCATTTTTTTTTAATATTTATTGGTGTTAATATAACTTTTTTTCCTCAACATTTTTTAGGATTAAGAGGTATACCTCGTCGATATTCTGATTATCCTGATTCTTTTTTATGTTGAAATATTATTTCATCAATTGGATCTATTATTTCAATATTTAGAACTTTTTTATTTTTTTTTATTATATGAGATAGATTTATTAGATATCGTATTGTTATCTTTACATTTTCTACTAATAATTCAATTGAATGATTAATATCTACTCCACCTAGAACACATTCTATTTATGAAATTCCTAAAATCTTCATTTTCTAATATGGCAGATTAGTGCAATAGATTTAAATTCTATATATATAAATAATATTTATTTTTAGAAATTTCAATTTGAAATCAAACTAATTTACAAGATTCAAATTCTCCAATTATAGAAAACATAGCTATATTTTATGATCATGCTATAATAATTATTGTTATGATTGTTATATTAATTATGTATATATTAATTAATATATTTTTTAATAATTATATTAATCGATTTTTATTTGAAGGACAAATAATTGAAATAATTTGAACAATCATTCCAATATTTTTTTTAATATTTATTGCTATTCCTTCATTAAAAATTTTATATTTAACTGATGAAATTTCAAAACCTGAAATTTCAGTAAAATGTATTGGTCATCAATGATATTGAAGTTATGAATATAATGATTTTTTTGATATTAATTTTGATTCTTTTATAATAAATAAATATGATTCAACAAAAAATATATTTCGATTATTAGATGTAGATAATCGATTAATTTTACCCTTTTTAAATCAAATTCGATTATTAATTACATCTTTAGATGTAATTCATTCTTTCGCAATACCTTCAGCAGGTATTAAAGTTGATGCTGTTCCTGGTCGAATTAATCAAATTAATATTAATTTAAATCGACCAGGTATTTATTTTGGTCAATGTTCAGAAATTTGTGGAGTTAATCATAGATTTATACCAATTGTTATTGAAAGAGTTACATTTAATATATTTATTAAATGATTAAATAATTTATAATCAATTGAAGTATGTATAAATATACTATAATTTGATTTAAAAAATCAATTCTTAAATTTAAGATATCAATTGTTTAAAGATTTAGTTAAATAAATAACATTAACTTGTCAAGTTAAAATTAATAATATTATTATTCTTTAATTCCTCAAATAAGTTCTTTAATATGATTTAATTTATATATTTATTTTATATTAACATTATTAATAATTATAATATTAATTTATTATTTAAATATATTTTATTTAAATAAAATAAAAAAAAATTCTTATTTATATATTTTTTTTAAAAAAAAATGATAATAAATTTATTTTCTGTATTTGATCCATCAACTTCAATAAATTATTCATTAAATTGATTTAGTAGAATTATTATTATTATATTTTTTCCTAATATATATTGATTTATTCCTTCACGATGAAGAATATTTTATATTTTATTAATTAAATATTTAATTAATGAATTTAAAGTTTTAATAAATAAAAATTTAAATAAATTAAATATATTAATTTATATTAGTTTATTTATTATAATTATATTAAATAATTTTATAGGTTTATTTCCTTATATTTTTACATCATCAAGTCATTTATCTATATCTTTAGTTTTTTCTTTAACTTTATGAATTTCATTTATATTATTTGGTTGAATTATTAACATAAATCATATATTTATTCATTTAGTTCCTATAGGAACTCCAACAATTTTAATACCTTTCATAGTATTAATTGAATCAATTAGAAATATTATTCGTCCTGGAACATTAGCTGTTCGATTATCAGCTAATATAATTGCAGGACATTTATTAATAACATTAATTTCATCAACAGGAACTAAATTAAATATATTATTATTATTATTAATATTATTAAGTCAAAGAATTTTAATTATTTTAGAATTAAGTGTTTCTATTATTCAAGCTTATGTATTTTCAGTATTAAGAACATTATATATATCAGAAAGAAATTATGAAAAAATTAATACAACCTTTTCATTTAGTTACATATAGTCCTTGACCTATTTTAACTTCATTTAGAATTATAGTTATATTTTTTGGAGCATTAAATTGATTTAATTATTTAAAATATAATATATTATTATTTGGAATTAGTTTAATTATATTATGTTTAATACAATGATGACGTGATGTCATCCGAGAATCTACATTTCAAGGATTTCATACTAAAGTAGTTGTTAAAGGTATTAAATTAGGAATAATTTTATTTATTATTTCTGAAGTATTTTTTTTTATTAGTATTTTTTGATGTTATTTACATATATTTTTATCTCCAAGTATTGCAAAAAATTTAATTAGATTTAATCCTTATAATATTCCTTTATTAAATACAATTATTTTATTATCTTCAGGTATTTCTATTACTTGAACACATTATTCTATTTTAAATATAAATAAAAAATATAGATTAATTAGTTTATATATCACAATTTTTTTAGGATTAATTTTTACTTTAATTCAATATTTAGAATATTATTATGCTTCATTCACAATTTCAGATTCAATTTATGGATCAATTTTTTTTATATCAACAGGTTTTCATGGATTACATGTTATTATTGGAACTTTATTTTTAATTATTAATTTAATTCGAATTCATTTAAATAATTATTCATCAATCCATCATTTTGGATTTGAAGCAGCTGCTTGATATTGACATTTTGTTGATATTGTTTGATTATTTTTATATTTATTAATTTATTTATGATCATATTAAAATATTTATATAGTATAACTAAGTACAATTAATTTCCAATTAATAAGTTTATAATAATAATATAAATAATTTTATCTTTATTATATTATTTTTTTTTTATATTTTTTATTATATTAATATTAATAATAATTAATTTAATTTTTTCAAAAAAAATAAATAAAGATCGAGAGAAGATAACTAGATTTGAATGTGGTTTTGAATCTATAAGTAATAATCGTATACCTTTTTCTTTACAATTTTATTTAATTTCTATTATTTTTTTAATTTTTGATGTTGAAATTGCATTGATTTTACCAATAATTAATTCAAATAGATTTATATATTATATATTTAATTTAAATATAATTATGATTATAATTATTTTATTAATTGGATTATATTTAGAAATATTTGAAGGAGCATTAATATGATTTAAATAAATTTAAATTAGAAAATAGACTAAATTAAAGTCATTAGATTCATAATCTAAAAATATATTAAATATTTTTCTAAAAATTAATTGAAACCAATAAATGGTAAATTATTGTTAATAATTTTTAAGAATATAAATTATTCCAATTAAAATTTATAATATTTAAAATATATTTTAAACTTTGAAGGTTTAAAGTTTAATTAACTTAAAATTTTTGAAATATCAAAAATTTGAATTTCTAATTCAAAATAAAATATTAAATTATTTATATTTCTAATTTTTAAATAATGGTATGCCTGATAAAAGGATTATTTTGATAGAATAAATTATATAATTTAAATTATTACCATTAAATTAAAATGTTAAATTTAATTTCGACTTAAATAATGATAATAATTTATCCATTTTAAATTATATTTAATAGTTTAATAAAAATAATAAAGTGCAAATTTAATGATGATTAATTTAATCTTAAATATTAAATTATTTGATATATTAAAATTAATGTAAATGTAAATCAAATTAAATAAATATATTTATAATTTATTAAGTTATTAATATTAATAAATTTAAAAAAGTTTTTATTAATTATATAATAATTTATTAAAAAAATAAAAATAATTCGAATATAAAAAAATATTCTAATTAATGAATTAAAAATATATATTATTATAAAATAAAATTTAAAATTTAAATTTACTATAAATTCAATTCCTAATCATTTTATTAAAAATCCAAAAAATGGAGGTAATCCTCTTAATGATAATATTATTAATGAATTAATTAATAATATATTTTTTATTATTTTTAATGAATTTAATTGAATTAATCTATTTAAATTAATAAATTTAAAAGAAAAAAATAAATTTATTATAATTAAATTATAAATTATAAAATAAATTAATCTTAATAGTTCATTAAAATGTATAATAATAATTAATCAAGATAATTGAATTATTGAAGAATAACCTATTAAAATTTTAATATTAGTTTGATTTAATGCAATTAATGCAGAAAAAAATCTTGAAATTAATATTAATATATAATTTAAATAAAATAAGTAATTATAATTATAATTAATAATATTATTTAAAATTAATAATGGAATAATTTTTCTAATAATAGAAAAATAATAAATATTAATTCAATTTAATTTATTTAAAATTTTAATATATCATAAGTGAAAAGGAAATAATCTTAATTTTATTAATATACAAAAATTTATAATAATAATTGAATTATATATAAAATTATTTAAAAATAAACCTAAAGAATTAATTAAAAAAATATATGATTGTAATGATTGAAATAAATAATATTTTATAAGTAATTCGTATTGAATAGTTTTATCAAATATTATTAATAAAATTAAAGATAATAATCTTAATTCTATTAATATTCATAAAGCTATTCATGAATTAGAAATTAAAGTTAATAAAATAGAAATAAATATTATAGGAATAAATAAAATATAAATATAATAATTAATAAAAATTAGTAAAGAGAATTTTAAATTCTTTAAATAAATTTACAATTTATTACTTTAATCAGACACTTTACTTAAAATTTAAAGTGTCTATTATTTTTATAAATTTATATTTGATTTTTATTTTAAGCAAATTCTGGCCAAATTTGCTACATTTTCCAGGGGGAAAAAACGTTTTTTCAGGGGGAAAAAACCA
>JAPYZL010155379.1:0-25752 GCA_030522825.1 Platygaster orseoliae
GGTTCAACTAAAAAGTCCAGAGGGCAGCACAGTACTGATATTCAAGTTAAGGAAGAAACTATGAATTGCGATAGACAACAATATGAATTCCCAATAAATATTAGGTATCGTTCAATATTAAATAACTATATAAAAATAATTTTTCAAAAGTTTATGTAACCTTGAATCCTAGAACATGTGGTTCTTGAAATTCTTATAAATATACGAAAAAAAAGTACTAAAAATGCATAGAAAAGACACTGTTATTTTTAAAAATGAATCAAAATAATCACATTCGTTGAATTTTTAATCCTATAGCATCGCATTCTAGAAATCAATAGAGCGATCTATAGAAAAACTAGAAATCTTCAAAAATACCAGAAAATACAACTAAATTTTAATAATATCGTACAACACGAAAATTCTAGGAACTTATGCAATGTTTTCAATCTGTTAAGTCATGATTTTCTAGGGTTATAAAATCCCGACGTAAATATACATTTTCTCGAGAAACCTCTCCCTAAAATTTCATTAGACTATGCTTCTGATATAATCACACATGTATTAAAACAAATTATATTCCTTAATAGTAGTTTCACAATGAACGAAAAATGTTGAATACACGGCAAAATACTGCTATTAATTTACAAAACTAAAGAGGATAAACGAGCTAAACCATGGAACAAATGAAATTTGTGAATGTACATCATATGCATATGTGTGACGTTACGTGACAGCTACCCACTCCCTCCCCCTGATCGGGTGACGTGTTATATGCACGACCTTTCATCTGATAAACAATTTGTAAATATGAAACCTGTGATGAATTCTGTGCTGCTCAGTTTGTTATTGTATTGTTATTTTTAGGATGTTATCGAGTGGTTATTTATTCGATTATATTTTTCATAAGTTTAGAGGTATCATTGATTTTGTTTCAAATATTTGAAGATTCTTGATTAATAAATTCTTGATTATGTGTAAAGTTTATGTGTTATGAATTTCCTGTCTTAATAATGATTTCGAAAAAAAAATCGACACATCGACTGAATAAAACATTATAAACTGACTGGGAAAACAAATTAAAAAGTTGTTCCTTATGGATCAATCTACCAATAATTATTAAATAATGAAACCTTTCTTACAAATAAGAAAACTGTAAATAGTTGAGGCATCTCTTGTAAAAATTCACGTTGAATTTAGATATAAACTTTTCTGCTAATTTTACTATTTTGATTTAACACTCATTTCTGACATATGACTGAGACTTCGGAAAAAATGATTTATAAAATAATAATCTTCACATCCACATTTAGAGCGATTGCTAAAAATAATATCTATACTACTTATGTTCGTTTATCATATAAGAAAATAAACTAACACGATTTTTTTTTTATATGGAAAGCATTCAAAATTCGGTCAAGAAAGAACAGAGAAAACATGATTTCATTCTTGTCCCGTTTAAACTTTCGCTATAATTTTGGCGTCTGGCGTTTTTCAGCAACTTGAAGTATTAATCAACGTCTGCCAAACGCTCGTTCATTCTTAATGGAAATTTCCTCGGAAAATTCGTTCCATTTGGGTTAAACAGAAAATCCGATCTATTTCCATTTCATCATGCTTGCATAATGTGCACAAAACAATTTTGTCGCCGAATACATAGTCTCCAGGTTTTATTTATTTGGGTCATGCAAAATTCACTTATGATTGTGATATCATGAAATGGAATTTCAGGCACTAAAATCGTGTTGGAAAAATATTGGAAAAAAATTTGAACAAAGGTAAGAACTCCAAAATCTAAAATTTGGCTTTTTCAAAAACGTTTCAGGAATGTTTTCCTGTAACTGAATGCATTTTTTCAAATACTCTGGAAATATGAAAAAAACATGTTGTTTTACTGATTAAGCTTTGGGTAGGCCTGGCAGCACTGTAATGAAAGTAATTGTAATTGACGAATAGGCAATTTGGAAATAGACAATGCAAGCCCTTTGGGAAAGTCCGTGGAAACTCGTCGACAGCTGGTAAACAAAACAGATTTAGTCTCTCGAATACGGCATTGGACTGACAATTGGAAATAGCAAGACGCCGCAGGATCTGACTTTGAATTCTCGTACGTACGAAAACCTCAATCACTCGAGTACAGTGTAATTGGGTTAGTACGAATCTTGGATTTATGATCAAAGAAGCTTTACTAATTTTTGGGAATTTAACCCACTCCTGGAATCGGATTGAATTGATAGATATTTCATGTAAAAATGAAAAAAGCCAAAATAACAGATAATTGCTAGAAAAATTCAAGTAATAAAAATGAACTGCATAATGATGATAACCCAATCGGCAATAAACCTTTCAGAAACCTTTGTGAGAGCTTTCGTTTGAAATATTGCATCTTTCAGAAAGCTTTCAAAAGTATTTGTAAAAGGTGTACTGGAAGCTTTTTAAAATCTAAAATGCCCGCCAGAGTTTCAGAATTAAGGTTTTAGAAAGCTTTTGAAACCCTTTCAAATATCTTTTTAGAAAGGTTATATACATCTTTCAGAATGCTTACAAGAAATATTACAAATAAGTAAGTTGCTTTTTTTTCGCTTCAAAAATAACATTTGAAACATATGAGATGGAAGGTGGCAGACAACTTTTAAAATAAACATTACTGAAACGTTTTCTATATTATAAAGAAGGTCAAAGGAAATTTCCAACAAGAAATTTATTGCAAAATTTTTTAAAATGTTTAAAAAAATTTCGATTGAAACATTTTACATGGGAGATGTCAGAACCTTTCCGAAATAAGCATTACTGAAACATTTAGTGTGAAACAAGTCAGATATCTAACAAAACAGACATTGTCAGAATGTTAAAATGTAAACGTTTATGAAATGCTTCAATTGTATAGTTTCAAATGAAATATATCAAACAACTTTCAAACAAAAAATCACTGAAATATTTTACAAAAAACAAGTTAAACACCTTTTAAAAATTATGTTGTGGAAACGTTTTATTAAAAATTTTATGAATGTTTTGTAATTATTTTGATTGAAACGTTTCAGTTAAAAGTAATTAAAAATCTTTATTCAGTAACGTTCATTAGAGAGCTTTTTTGTTACTTTACACGAAGGTTTCAGCAATATTGCTAGTGAAACATTTCAAAATATATATTTCGGATAATATTTCTATAGTAATCTTTTCTAAGAAATTTTATCAACACATTTGTTATATACCTTGATAGAAAAATTATAAACAAAAGCTTACTGACAGCTTCTTGAATCATTGTCTGTTTTTTGAAAACCGATTGGGAATGATAACAAAAATAAACAACCTGTGATGATAATAATAGTTAATAATGAAAATGAGTATAAATCATTAAAAATATAAATAAATACTTTTACGTGTTTTTTAAAAGTTGAACAAAATTCACTATTCCGTATTTTACTAACTTAAGAATAAGAATAATCTTGGATTTAAAAAATTTATTTCTCTAACAGAGCTATTATAATCATAAATAAATGAATTAAAATATAATAATTAATGAAAACTTTTGAATTTTCAAAGTTGATATTCTTTTTTTGTAACTTTAATTCTTTTTCTTATTTTTTTATTACTCTAGCTGATTCCATAGTTTACATAATTTATTTTTCAATACTAGACGGTAGGGGGGGGGGTGATTAAGAAATACTTAAGATTACGTTAGTTGGTGAAAAATCATTGTTTTATGTCTATAGGCAATAAAAATAATTCTCACAAAGGAAGTATTTTGATGTCATTAAAAGCATCTAAGAACTTACAGGGCCAAATTTTTTGTAACTTCACAATAACCTTATGCTTGACAAAAATCACG
Organism: Platygaster orseoliae; assembly: GCA_030522825.1. Lineage (NCBI taxonomy): Eukaryota > Metazoa > Arthropoda > Insecta > Hymenoptera > Platygastridae > Platygaster > Platygaster orseoliae. The sequence goes on from JAPYZL010155379.1 coordinate 3,809, forward strand.
AGGTATGTGACATGCGATTCAGAAATATTTTACATAACCTTGATTAAACAAATGATAAAAAAAAACAGTAGCATTTTCCATTCATCAGTTTCTTTGTGATCAGAGGAAAGTTCTTTCTATATTTTACTAATCTCTTTTGAATTGTATTAACTTCACATGCTTTCCAGAATAAAATAACGGTTTTTAGTACGAATTTTTCGGTTTACTTTCATTCCGCAGCACTTTGGATCATCAAAAGAACGAAATCAATTATTCCAAATCTGAGTTTCAACTTTGCGATTCATTTTCTGAATCTCGATACAACTACTCTGCATAACAAAATTCTGAAAGTTTTCGTACAACTTTTCACGCAGAAAAGTTTGTGAATTCGTTAGTTATCTTGTTAAAAACGAATTTACATTGTTCCAGCTCTGCTTTAATAAACTCCACTACAATTTTGATATTTTTGAAATAGAATCAAGCTTAGATCAGTACATCTTAGGATTTAATTTTTTTTGTAAGACCGAACATCAACAAGTGCATGTACACTACGTAGAAGAGAGAATCTAGATCTAAAACTGTGGCTTCCACGTCTACAGTGACAATCAAAACCAACAAAATAGTGGTAAAAAACGAGAGGACATTAAAACATCGTAAATGCTTGTAAAAATCGTTGAAAAACCATCACGCAGTATTGAAAAAACGCCAAACGGAAAATATCCACGCTCATGCAAATATCGTAATGGACATTGATTTTCACTGATCATGAACAATGCGACACATAAACAAACGACACTCTCAATCAATCGTGAATATTGAAACCATGGAGGCGGTTCCTCGGAATAGAATCCAGTTCTTCGATCGATTTGAAACACGCGAATTGTGATAATCGCGACATGAACGTTTACAACAGTGATACACATTTTTTTTTGTTTTTTACAATCCGACCTTGCGACTGTAAAATTTGCGAAACTTTGTTTTTTTCTAAAATGAGACGCAGGGGCGGCAGAAGATGCAGGGAAAAATTCGATATGGGTAAAACACCCAAAAATACCTGAGAAAAAATGGATTATTTATGAATCGTAGTTTTATAAAATTCTTGGAATTTTCACGATTGACAATATTTATCAACATTTTCTGGATTCTCTAATTTTTCAAAATTTTTCAAGTTTCAGAAATAATGAAAAATATTCAAAACTTTAAAAATTTCGTGAGAAATTGTATACACTGGCGAAAATGGGAGGAATGTTGGCAGAATATGTTTTTTTATTAAAATCTCAATTTTGTATGGCTAAGTAGCGCTTCTTTATGATGTAAAAAATTGAGAATTTGATTACTGTGTAAAAGTATCAAACAATCGCAAGGTTTTCTTTGTTTTAAGAAGATGAGGACGAAAAATGACTCAAAATATACGATTATTTACTATAGAAAACTATCAAGTCGGTAAAGAAAGAAGTCCAATTTATAGAAAAATGCAATATGATATGAATATCAAAATATTGAATAATCCATTCATTTTAATAGTAAATAACATGCGAGCAAAAGGAATTATCTGATATCGCATAATTCTAAAAGAAATTTAAGTTAATATATATGAAATTCGTTGGTTTCACCGATTTCTCTTTAATTTCGTGAATAAATAAAGAAGTAAGTTTCGAAATGTAGAAGTATTTTTCATTTTTGGCTGAAAATCCATTTTTTTCCAGAATTCATGATTTTCAATTCCGCTGTCTAGTTATGAGTAACCACACTTTTGTAAAAAAATTGTGTTGTAATTCTTATTTCTAATATAGAAATTTATAGACGTTAGACATTTTTTTTTAAATGTTTAAAAATCTATGAAATTTCTGAAACATGAATTGTCAATGTTATAACAAGTATTGCTGAATCATTATAAGCGTAAAGAAAAATGTATGAAAAATTTGTAAATAAAAATTTTTCATATTGCATTATTTTCCTAGTTAACTAACCATCATAAAAACTTCATAGTACTTTCATAGAAAAATATTAAGTTTCTAGGAAAATCTAAATATCTCGTAGTTTTATGAAACGTATGCAATTTACCCAGGAAAAAATGAATGGGAAATTGAAAAAGGAATAAGAGCCTGATTAGTTTTTTCATTTATACCTAGTACTATTTGCCATTTTATCACTTTTTACTAATGTTTTTGTTAAAGTTTTCTATTCCTCATTAAAAAATTCATGGACATCAGTCGTTTTTTTTTTTTTTTTTTTTTTTTTTTTTTTTTTTTTTTTTTTTTTTTTTTTTTTTTTTTTTTCTTTTTTTTTTTTTTTTTTTTATGAAAATTTTTTTTTTTTTTAAAATTCATCATTTTTCCGGTAAAGTCACCAGCACAGAAATTTCTTAGAACATTCATAGAAAACTATGAAATTTTATAAGTAAGTGAACGCTCCATTATTCAGTAATTATTCTATTTTCGATCTCTAGAAGCCAAATTTATTGAATGAAGGTTGTAAAAACTCAGGCCTTCAACATTTTTTCTTTCTTCAAGCGTTCGGCTTTATTATAATAAGCCCTCATCAGGAAAAAGTTTTAATTAATCATCAGGAAAGTTTTAACTAATGCTTTTCCAAGCGCAGTTATTTTTCCTGATGAGGGCTTATTATAATAAAGCCGAAAGCTTGAAGAAAGAAAAAATGTTGAAGACCTGAGTTTTTACAACCTTCATTCAATAAATTTGGCTTCTAGAAATCGAAAACAGAATAATTAAACTATGAAATTTCTATGAAAATCTAAATAACTCGTAGTTTTATGAACCTATGCAATTTATCAAGGAAAAAATCTACGAACAAGACCAGAGCTAGTTTTTTTATCAATATCTAGTGCTATTTGCCATTTTATCATTTTTTACTATTGTTTTTGTTTAAATTCTCATCTCAAATAAGTAAATTTATGGACGTCATTCATTTTTTTTTATATGTTTAAAATTCTACAAAATTTCTCAGTAATGGATTGTGAATATTTCATCAAGCATTGCTGAATCATTATTAGTGCGAAGAAAAAATGTTTACAAAATTTTTAATCCAAAAATTTTCATATAGCATCATTTTCCTAGTAAAGTCACCGTCATAAAAATTTCATAGAAATTTCAGAGAAGAATATGAAATTCCTATGAAAATCTAAATAACTCGTAGTTTTATGAAACGTATGCAATACTAAGGAAAAAATTCTACGAGAGAGGGCTAGTTTTATCATCAACATCTAGTGTTATTTGCTATTTTGGAAATGTTTATTATCGTTTTCACGTTTTTTTTTTCTTTTGCAAATCAGTTTTCTTCGGGTGATTTACGTTTCATTATGTCAAATACAACAGATATAATATATAATGAAATGATAAACTTTTCCAAATATTAACGAAAAAACCATAAGGCTCCTACCTTACGAGTTATTTGTATTTTGAAACAAGTTTCATGCCTTGTATTCTTGATTTTAAATAAAACTTACCAATCAATAATTCCCCCGATATACTCGTTAAGAAATCTATTTAAAAAAGTACACTTCAATGTGTAAGCATATTTTAACAACAAAAACTGTTTTTTTATAAACGACAAAGCAAAACTGAAATATATCTATTTTAAAATTTTTCGCGCTTTTTAACATACGAAACGAGGATGTAGGGGTTGTGCGGCTGACACATTTTGCCGTGATAATTTTTAAACTTGCTATAAAAATATAAACTTTAATCTCTATAATTGTTTAAGTAATTTTTCAAGTAGTGGAACAGTTTTACAATAGCGAAATGATTTAATTTTGCTCATATCGGGCTTTCAGAAATGGTTCGCTTGAGACGTTTATCTTCAGTCCTCCCGTTTTTGCCAGAGTAATTCATTAAGGTTGTTTGTAATTATGAGAACTTTTCAAGTTCGTCGGATTAGTTTTTTCGAAATTGTTTAATACTGCACTAATATTTCTGATTTTTCTAAAAAAAATATTAAACCATTATCACTCGTGCATTAAAAAACATAAATATGAATTACTACCCACCCAAAAAACCACATTCCACCGCCTCTGACGATACGAACAGTTAACGGGTGATTGTGGAATAATGATAAAAAGATTTTTAGTTGCGATACATGAAAAAAACACGGAAATGAGTGTGAGGTCAACATAAAAAAAATTGATGTTGCGTGAAAGCTGATGATAAAAGGGAAATAAAAGAATAAAAACAGCTGAAACGAGTGATGCGGAGCGAAATTAAAGATGCACAGGCGTTCTCTGGGAATGAAAATGTTGCTTTTTTTGTTTTACCTGATGTTATTTTGAAGATAATGGCTGAGCGAGTGATGTATGTGAGTGATTCAGAAAGAGAAAATCTGAGAGAAATACACAAGAGAATCTCTTTTAATACATGATTTTTCTATTTAAAGGCGGCGTAAAATAATTATTTTTATTTCAATATTTATTTTCATATTAATTGAAAACAGATTTTTAAAGTTTAAATTTAAAAAGCGCTTTGAAAAAATGAAATTTTCAAATATAGTCAAAATAAAAACATTGAAAAAAAAAATGAAGTCGCCAGAATAAATCATAAATTAAAAGTAACTTAAAAAATGATGTTCGAAAAATTGATGAATCGCAGATGTTTTATAAATTATGAAAAAAAAAGTTATCTAGTTTCGGAAAATGGCACGTTTTTCTCTATTTACGAATTCTGAACACGCCATCGTAGCTGAGAAAGAAAAATCTTATAAATGACATTGAGGGTAAGCTTGGTGATATTTCCATTGAATATTTCGTGGTTGTCACATTGTTGTCTTCTTAGAATTCTCTCGTAACCCCACGTTTTCATTTTTCGATGTTTAGCATAATTTAATAACTTGAAAATATAACTTCAAATAATAAATAATAATAGAATGCTAATAATGGCTCTGGTTTCACTGTTGGGCATGATTTAGAATTTCTTTCAAAAATTGAAAAATTCTTATTACAACCCCCCCCCCCCCAACCTTAATTATCGTTCATGTGAGAACTTGGCATAAAATTATTTGTCAGGGGCGCCCAAAATAAGTATAAAAGCAAAAATTGAAATTTTCTGCTGTAAAGGGTCAATGGTAAAATTTTGGCAATCCATATTTTCAAGTTTAAATTTTAACTTTCAATTTGCATCTTTGAATTTAAAATAGTAAAAGATTATTAATTATTGAAGTAGTTTAATTTTTTTCGAGCATGAGGTAATGGTGACTCTACAGAATCATTTGACTGTTGATGACGTTACGAGAATTCCTTCAGAATAATGGTGACTTTTTGTTATAGGGACAGAAAAATGATCTGTCAACTATAAGAATCGTCCCAAGTACTTTTTCCCTCCCCCCTCCCCTGGGATTGGAAATATATTTCTGAAGAAAACAACGCAAGTAATGAAAAAAAATAAATAAATAAATAAATGAACTATAAAAATAAGTGAATTTGCTAAAGTCATAAAAAAATGAATTCTTGGATATTAGTAGAGTTTTCAAAACACAAGTAGAAAAACAAAACTTGAAAATTCAAAAAAAGGCTTCGAAGAAAAAGGAAAATATAAGAAGAGATTTATTTTTGCTGAGTTTTGGATGTTTCAGTAAGAAAAAAAGTGAAAATTATTTTCTTTACGTGTAATTTTCATTTAATAAGCGAAAATTATCGAAAATATTGTAACTGGAATTTAAACAACGTAACAAATCATTCATGAAAGTTCTCGAATTGGAAAAAAAATTGATAATTTTTCATTTACAAACAATCCAAATGTTTGGTTAGGATAATGTGGAAGATTTGAATTTTTCTTATATTTTGAAACCCAGTAATTTAAGAAGAAACAATAAAATCTACGAAAATTCAAAAAATCTTATAAAACTTTGAACCCTGTAGCATCCAATTCCAGAAATATCAATGAAAATTCACGAAAATACCAGAAATTCTGTTGAAGCATATAAGCCTCGAAGAAATTCGAAAAGTAATAAAATTCTTCGAATGAACTATTTTTTGGAAAATCTCAACAAATACTTACAATCCATTAAACTTTGCATTCTAAAACATCGAATTTCGAAAAAGCTTATATAACATCGTATATAAATACCAAAAATCTTAAAAAATTTTTAAAAAAGGACACAAAATCTTATAAATACCAAAGAAAATACGAAAATACAAGAAATATATTTGTTTCCATGAAATCTATAAAATTTTTTATTTTTTATTTTTAGATTTATGAAATCTGAAAGAATTCTATGAAAGCTTTTGAATGTTTCATAAATTCTAAATAAATACGAGAAATACTGGAAATCTTTTTATACAAAAAAAAAATATAGATATAATCATTTCAAAAGTTTATAAAATTTTTAGTCTCCAAACATTGTGATTCCAGAAATCAATACAGAAAATTATAAAAATACCAGGAAATTCTTTCAATTAAACAAGAGCTAAACAAATACAAAGCAAAGTGATGTAAATCTCTAGAAACGATGCTGTTTCCTAACCAAATCAATAAAATGATCAAAATCGTTGAAATTTTTCACACCATACCATCGAATTCTAGAAATATGTATTGTCATCCATAGAAATACTATACATCTATGAAAATGTTAGAAAATACAACAAAACCTAATGATTAATATAAGAAAAAATATAAATTCCAAAAGTTTTTGAATTACTTCAAATCTGTGTAGGCGATAATTTTCCCAAAAATCTATAATAATATCGATAGCCTTTTAAGTTGTATCAATACTGAAAAAATATGTCAAATATTCAAAACATGAGCGAAAAAATTTTTTTCTCAACCTCAGTGACTTGAATATCACAAAAATATTTATATGAAAAATGTCCGATCGTAGACGCTCTAAAAGTTGTATAACTTGGAAATTCGGAAATTCAGAAAATTAAACAACCTTACTGCCGTTATCCGATTATGAAACATTCAAAATTAGAAAATCCAAAATAAATATACCTTCTTCCAGAAAAACCCTTTCGAAAATGTTTCCTGCCTATACCTCTGACTATACCGATTCCAAATAAAAATTTTAATCCTCATAAATTTTTCCGTAATCATAAAACCTGTATCAGAAAATTTCAATTTTTGTTTCATTTGTTTTATTTTGGTTGTCCATTCTTCACCGGTCATTAACCATTTAAATCAACTTCCCTTAAAAAGAAAAATCGTAATATTCCAAACTTTGAATTTTTTTTTCTGAACCCCAAGGCAAAGTTCGCCCCACCATCTGAGCGCCCCTGCAAAAATGCGAACAACTTTTTAACGTTTCGATGAGTTTTTCAATGAGCCAGTTGTCGGAAAAACTAACCCCCGTGAAGGTTATTGAGTTTGTACCGCCTTGATTGTGAAAATATAGCGCAAACGAGAAAAAGTAGCGAAGGTTCAAGTACCTGAGTGACGGGGTTTTCGCCAGGGCGATAGGCCACATTGGTAAGGGGTCGTTTCCGGCCGACGTAATTGACGCACACGAATTCGAGCAGGCTCGCGTAGATAAAGCACATGCACACTCCGTCCCATACATTCATCGCTGTCAAATTCGAGACGACCGGAAGTGTCGATCGAAAACCGTTCGACGTTGTGAAGAAGTTGAGCATTGTCGTCACACCTGCAGCAATAATAAAGCACAGATCCAACTTTTTAACTATGTTTTCTTGCACTGAAAAAAACCTAGTAATTTTTGTACTATGAATATTCAGGCCCGTAGCCAGAGGGGGGGGGAGCAAAGGGGGCAAACCCCCCTGAGATTTTAAAGATATATAATTTTTCCTAATAAGCAGGTGTGCGGTAAAATTCTATCTGATTTTCCTTGTAAGCGTTAAATTTGTCCACAATTCAGGATCGCGAAAATTACAATTGTATTCCCTACTAAAAAAATCCAATTGGAGAAATAGTCAGTTTTTCAATTGGATTTCCACTTGGAAATCCAAGTGGATTTCTGTTAGAAAAATTTTAATAAAATTCCAGTTAAGAATCCAATTGGATTTCTACTTGGAATTCCAATAAGATTTCCAGTTGGAAATCCAAGTGGATTTCTTTCAGAAAAATTTAAATGTAATTCCAGTTAAGAATCCAGTTTTTCCCTTTTCCGTTTCTCTGAAAAGATTAAATAGTCATCGTCTTCATCGTTGTTTAAACGACAGTCTCGCGACATCAGCGTCAGTAATGGATATACATGATTGTACTTGACTTAAATACTTAATTTTACTACAATCTTGATGGATTTCTAACCGGAAATCCAATTGAATTTTCAACTGGAATTTCATTTAAGTTTTCTTAAAAGAACTTCACTTGGATTTCAAACTGGAAATCTTGTTGGATTTCCAAGTGGAAATCCAATTGGATTCTCAACTGGAATTACATTTAAGTTTTCCCGAAAAAAATCCACTTGGATTTCCAACTGGGAATATTATTGGATTTTCAACTGAAAATCTACTCAGATTTAAACATTTAAATGTTAAAATTTAATGCTGGGAATCTTGTTAGATTTCCAACTGGAAATCCAATTGAATTTCGTCAGTAGAGTTGATAAAGGGTATTTATTACTTTAGTAAAAAAAATTCTTCAAATGAATAATATTTATAGAATTCCACAAAACCTTCTGAAATTTTGGAAATCCTGTTTACGACCATGTTTGTTAAAAAAAAAGTAGCCTCGTCATTATGTATGTTAAATAAAAATAAAAAAAAAGAATGATTGAAAATAACGAATAATATGAATGAGCTGAAAAACTTAAATAAAATTGTAAGGATTTTTTTCATATATATATAACATATCTCTATCATGTATGGATTAAAAACAAATCATGTTAGTAATTTGCTTAAAAAAACTGCATTAGAACTAAAAAAAAGAATGCCGTGAAAAATTTTCTATGACTATAATTTTTTTCTTCTTTTTATTTTATAGTATTATCAGCTCAAGATTATTATCATTATTTCCGGAAATCCAGTGATACGAGTCAACATGAAACGACATTCTGGATACGAATTAAGTAGTGTAAACCAATATTTACTCTGACAAAATGAAAATGCGTTTCAATAGAAAAATTTCAAAATTTACTACATCTGATTGGTTTTTCACATTCTAAATTTATTGCCAGACCTCGATAATCATAACCTCGATTTTAAACAAAATAAGATGATTCAATATTGCTTGTTTAATTTTACGTTTCTAAATTCCAAGAAACTCAAAATAATTTTTCGTGAAATAAAATTGCTAGATATAGATGAACTATAGATGTTTAGAATCTCATTTTATTCGTTTCTAGGAGAGAGTTTTCATCGATAAAAATATATTGAAGAATATTCTGTAGAACCGTATGCTCGAATCAGTTAAATCAGTTATAAAAGGCACAGAAAACAATATTAGGTTATTCAGTCGTTTTTGGCAAATCGCCAATCTGCAGTCAGTGGAAAAAGTGATTTAGCGATTCCTTAAACGAAGCGTTATTGCCAAAATACGTGCTACTTTTCACAGCCTGAAATTACGTAAGAATTTCATATTCAGTTGTAGCACGAGCGAGGAAAATTTTCATGAACCAGAAATATCCCAATATTATTGAAATGAAATTAGATAAAAATTGTTTAATATTCCCAAAGCAGGTTTTGAAATATTTCACTGGTGAAGATTATGTTTTGATAATACAAATTCTCTAGAATTTTGATATTAATTCCAAATTTGTATTTACTATAGTAAATTGGGCGGGGGTGGGGGTTGGGGGGGGGTTTCGAGAATATAGGTTTTCGTATTCAATTCTTTACCTAAATTTGAGGCATTATTTTATTTGAGTTAAAACATTTTTGACTCACCAATCATGACTCGAGCAGGTACAGCGTTCCATTCGAGCCAAAACGTGATGAACGAACTGGTCACTAGGATGATTCCGGGGATGAAAACGGTCGTGAAATAAAAAGCTCTGTCCCGAGTGAATATTAAGTCTACTTTAAGACAGCTGTAGTTACCTATCAAACAAAAAATATCACATGAAACCGAAACATTGCAAAAGTCTTCTTTTTTGTACAGAAAATTCATGACCAAAATTTCTTCATCACGAGGAACAAATTTTTTGCCTTTGTATGCGATGGAATATAATGTAGTTATAAAGTTAAAATAGATCGAAAATCTTCAGAAAAAAGTATAAGGAAGTTTATAAACTGAATATCAAAGAGTTCTCGAATATTGTTCATGTTTTGACAAATATTCTGGATAAAATAAAATACTTTTTGTATAGAACATCTAACAAAAAAGGAAAAATTCGTACTTGAGTTACATAACAAATAATGAATGTGTTCAAATTTTCCATAAAACTGTCTGTTTTTTTCAGCAATGGATACATTTTTTGAATGATTTTAATTATTGCAAACTGACATGTTTTGAACATGAAAATATTGAAAATAAACGTCAATAATATAGAATAGGATTTTGACACTTACACAAAATTTTCTAGTCTTTATAATCTACCTAATAAAACTGGAAAGCAATCAAAAAGCACAAAAAAAATCTGATATAATGAAAAACAAGATCTTGAACAGAGTAAAAACAAAAATGCTTGTAGACTAAAAAAAGAGTAAAGTGATAAAGCGAAAGTCTCTGAAATCAAAAATATAAAGATAATTTTTGTAAAACACTAAAATTTTTACAAATTTGAGAACCTTCAAAGTTTAAACTTACAGACTTGAAAACCTCAAAAAAGAAAAACATAAATTTTCTGTAACGGAAAAGATGGATGCCTGAAAATCTTGAAAAATGCATTCCAATAAAATATAGTTACGAAGCTCACGAGTGGAAGCCAGTTAATGCGTTTATAAAATTCTCACTTCAACTGCGTCTCAATTTGCAAGTGCACTTTAGAGATAAATTAATAAAAACTTTATGCACATTTCTCCCAGCTCCTTCACTAATAAAACTGGTTCAAAAATTACCTTTCGCAAATGTATATTTAAAAATCGTTGGTGTCATTTACAATGCTCTTTCTTTATTTTAAATAAGAATTTGATTTTATAATATATTACTAAAGTTATTAGTAGTAAAAGTATTGTAAACAAGCGCATATAAACACAATTTTTTCATTTTATTTCTAATCTTGAGTAAAAACTGAGTCTCAAAAACTTTTACTGCAGGTCACTTTTTTTATCTAACAACGGATTCCAACATTTAAGCACATAACATCCACGAGTACGGAAACTTTTACTAAAGCCATTTGCGAAAATCCGCGAGTTTCCACGTTTTTCACGTGAAAACGAGTTCGATAAACAAGCACGATTTTAAAAGCAACAACAAAGTGGCCTCGGGTCGTTTATATTAAACCACTTTTCCCGTGCTATCGAAAAAAGGAGGAAAGAAGAAAAAAATTAATAAAACAAGTTCTCATGGTGATGCAGCAGTGTCGTGTGTGTATTTGTTGTGCTCAAGTAATGGGAGAGCCATTCACGAACGATTGGCGAAAAGACAACGTTTTTGCATAGAAAACCTGTGTAACGAAAATAACATGTGTCGGAACCGAAAATCAGAAAGCAAAGAAATTCCGGAGAAAAACGATATTGCAAAAAAGAGTAACACACCTGAGACTATAGTTAGAGCCGAACCTACATTGATCCATTTACTTGGCGCTGAAAAAATGTAACGTGAAAAATTCAGTCGTTGTTTGTTGATCGAATCGTTTTTTTTGGCGACGCGAAACATTTTTATGGTTTTTTTTTTTGATAGCTAGTGGATTAGATTTTTTTTTTAATAACGCAGCCTTCAATGCGAGTTTTTGTGTAACTGTAATCTCAGGTTTAATTCGTTTTTAAATTAGGTATTTTCTTTAGCAATTTATCTGTGTGTGTAGTTGTTTTGCTTTATTTGTTGACTTCTTTATTTTTTTTTAATCATTGTTATCGTGTTTGGAGTGAGAAGATCTACAAAAATGGGAAAATGATTTCAGACTTCATTTTTTAGTTTTGTAACCTAATTTTTAGTCTAATTTTTATTCAACATTATTTCTACGAATTGCCGATTGACCTGATCTACAAAAAAAAGCATTAAAATTTTTAAAATTTTCAAGATGTCATATAATGAATGATAGCAAACAATTTTTCACCGAAAGTTTCAATCCATAAGAGTAAATTTTTATCAATAGCATTATTTATTGATATCTTACACACGATTCGCAACTTTAATAAAAAAAAAAACTATCATGAGGCAAACCCATGGCAGCAGCTAAAAATTAAAATTTAAAATTGGTTTCGCATTTGTTTTTTACGGTTTTTCAGCTGCCGCCAATGATGAATGTTTTGAGGTTAAGAAGTGTTATGGTATTAAATGGAAGGGGGGGGGGGGTTGGAGGCATTTCGTAAAAATGAAAATTCCAGGGTTAAAAATTAGTTGAGGCAAAAAAAGAAAAAAAGTCCGTGTAATCTCACGGGCTGGTAAGCTTGGTCCCCTCTCTCTTTCTCTCTCTTTCTCACTCGTATTGGCCCTTCCTCGGGGGAGGTTTACCTTGTTCTTCGAATCTTCTTTGACAAAGATGACACTTTGAGTCCCCGAAATCGTCAAATTCGTCCTCGTAGTCGATGATCAACGTTCCGTCAGCTGTAACAGAACAGCCGCGATCTGCTACCGGCCTCCGCTATTCTAGCATTTTTTTACCCTATCACGATATTTCCTTTTCTCATTCTTTTTTATCTTTACTTTCGGAAACTTGTTTTTCTCGGTGAAAAGCACATACCCTTATTAAAAATACATTAAAATTGCGATAATGGCATGAAATTGAAGTTACTTGTGTAATTTTTTTTTATACCTACGAGATAGGGGAATTAACTAACGATGTTTGAGATCCCGAAAACTTTGAAAATTTAATGGAAGTCTAAGATCTGAAAAGTTTGGCGAATTTTAGAGTATTTAGAAAATACAATAATTTTGAGTCACTAAAAAAAAACCTCCAAAAATTAAGTAATTCGAAAAATTTAAAAATTCTTTCAGTATCCGAGATCTTGAAAAGTTAGGAAATTTCTAAAAACTTAGGAAATATCCGTTATGGTTATTGACTCACGCTAGTATTTTTTATTTTTCAAATTTTGAAAATCTTTGTCTCTATTGCATTGGTGAAAGTTTTTCTGTCTCAGGTACTAAATCACGCCTTAAAGAAAAATTTTAAATTAACTGCATTTGAACCATACTTTTTTCGGTTATTTATTTAAAAAATTTATTAAAAAAAAATTCTTTTTTAATAATGCTTTTATGTTTTTTTTTATTGTATATATATTTATTATTTACATATTTATTATTTCATTTTTTATTATATATATTTACATTATTTTCTAATATTTATTCTTTCCAAGAATTATTTTTTTCAATTATCGCAGGTATTACAATAAAGAAACGTAGAATTTCTAAACTTTTTTATCCATATAATTTGTTATCGACTTGAAAACTAATTAACTTATTCAAATTTCACCCAAACATTAGATAAAAAGAGTGTGTGATAGATTAGAGTCAGTATCAAACTTTACATACTTCAAGCTTAACTTCTTGGAATCCAGAAATTTCGGGATCCCGCACACCACTACAATTAACAAAAAAAACGTGGTTCTCCTCATTCAAAAAAGCACTAAAATTGCAATAGTCCAAGAGCTCCGTGACATGCAAGAATTCAAGATCGTTATGTAATTTTTTTCGTACTGAATGTTTGTATTTTCATTCTCTTCAGTAAAAAAATGATTGTTTTTTGTATGTCGATGAAAAGTGCGAGTTTATTGAAATGTTGGAAAATTTGAAGAAAATTGCTCGATGGGATTTACAGAGGTACTCAAAATATTTTTTTTGAAAGTTCTGAATATGTATTTTATATTTTGTTAAAAAAATTATGAGAATTTTTAGAATCATAAATTCTTTTATTACTGAAAATAAGAATTTTTCTGAAACGACTTTTTTTTATTTAGCCTTTTTTACAGTGTTCTTAAAAGTAACTTTCTAAATATTTCACAAAGTCGTATTAAAAAATATATATAAAAACTCTATTAAATATTTATGAAGAATTTATAGCTTTGTAAAAACTGTATTAAAGACTATAGACGGAGGTGTTATTCAAAATAAATAATAAAAATTCCGTTATTGTTCTGGGATTTTTATTCAAAGTTTATTTAATTTTATGTACTTGTCATTGAGTATAATGAATGATGTTTGAGATTCAAAAAGCTGAATTTACGTACGAGTTTTTAAATCCGTATAAACATGTTTCATTCAGGTAAGTTTAATATATTAGTTTACGGATATCAATAACTTGTTTATGTAACAAACTGCTAAATTTTCAATACCCAATCGGCACGTAACCTTTCAGAAACATTTATAAAAGCTTTCGTTTGAAATATTGCATCTTTCAGAAAGTTTTCAAAAGTCCTTCTAAAAGGTGTACTGAAAGCTTTCTATAATTTAAAATGTCCGCCAGAGTTTCAGAATGAAGGTTTTAGAAAGCCTTCAAAAACCTTTGAAAAGCTTTCGGGTAGCTTTTGAAAATGTCTCATCCATCTTTCAGAACGCTTACAAGAAATATTACTGATACATTGCATATTTTTTTCTTTTCAAAAATTACATTCGAAACGTTTCAGATGAAAGGTTGCAGGCAACTTCCAAAAGAAACATTACTGAAACGTTTTATACATGTTTAAAGAAAGCTAAAGAAAATTTTAAACAAAATTTTTACTGAAAATTTTTCAAAACGTTTTTAAAATATTTCAATTGAAACATTTTTAATAAAAGATATCAGTCTTTCTGAAATAAGCATTACTGAAACATTTCGTATGAAATGAGTCAAATATCTTACAAAACAAACATTCTCAAAATGTTTAAGCATAGACATTTTTAAACGTATATGAAATGTTTCAATTCAATTGTTTTGTTTCAAATTGAAACGTTTCAGTTGAAAGAAATCAAAAATGTTCATAAAGTAACATTCGAGAGGGATTTTTTATTACCTTACATGAAGGTTTCAGCAATGTTGCTAATGAAATATTTCGAAATATAATATTCGGATGATATTTCTTTAGAAATCTTTCATGACAAAGGTTATAAACACATTTTTTACATCCTTTGATAGAAATGTTACAAACGAAAGCATACTGACAGCTTCTTGAAACATTGTCTGATTTTTGTAAAGCTTTCGTGCCGATTGGGTAGTTTAAATTAATGACATTTTCGACAGCGCAACGAAACAATCTCACTCTTAGTAAAAAAAAATTTTTTTTTACCAAACTCTATTGAGATATGTACGAAAAATCAAAAATAGCCAAAAGATGTATTTTTCCAATCAGAGGTCGTAGTTTTTTTTAAATATTTCATCTCTGAAAAAATATTGTAAAAATACCCGGTGATTAGACTCTTTTGCAGTTATAACAGGAAATTTTGAAGAGTTTCATGAGTTTTCATTCATTTTCGAGACTTTCCTGAGTCGAAAGTTCATCTCAAAGTAAAATTTCTTTCACAGTCAGTATTCGCAATTTGCAGGTGAAAATGTTGAAAACCATTGATTTTCACTTTTTTCGCCTTCAAAGTTGTAGACTGATGCAAAATACGTTTTTCACCGTAATTTCATCTTTGAATCTCGTTCTCCAATTTTGCTATATCTTTAATGTACCTTAATAAATGTTATAGCGTTATTTAAAAACGAGCTTGAATTTAACGCCTATGACTATTTTACCACAATTTCAATAATTTGTAAGTTATTATTTTCGATTAGTTGAATCTATACCTATGACTTATTTTAATGTATTTATTTCTCAGTATTTTTCATTTATTTTACTATGCAGTATATTAGATAAAAAATTTTCATCCACAAATTTATGCATGAGAAACACTGAATTCAAATGATGAGAAAACAAAACATTTTTTTTAAACGAGTTTGTAGGAGTACAGTCAATTGAATATTGTATTACAAAATACGCAAAATTTTCAAAATTCTTGTATTTAAAATATCAGAATCCCAAAATTTTTCTGATCTTGAAATTAAAAAATTTTCATTGATTGCATAACTATTGTTATATTATTTAATTATTGTCTTTTTTACTTTGATTTTGTTTAATATTCGAATTAAAAAATCGCCAGAAAATAGTACTAACATTGAAGAATAAAAACGATCATTTTTCGCTTAATCAATAGTATTTGGTGAATATTTCATTGAAATAATAATTCAATAATGTAGTTATTTTAATAATAAAACGAAGGTACTGCAATATTATTTATTTTTCAATTTATTTCAAAATTTCTTTGATAATCCCAACGATTTGAACCGATTTTCAATTCCAGATCTTGTTAGCGAAGACGAACGAAGATGAAAAAAGGTGAAATCAATTCCGGCTTTAACTTCATTTCACTTGTCAAACAAGAAAAACGCTAATAAGTCCATATTTTGAAATCAAAATAAAGATGAAAATACATTCAAACAAATTGAAATGAATACGAGCTTTTGACTTGGGATGTCAAGAATATTTTCCTGAAATAATGCACTTTTTTTAATGAAATATAACATACATATTTAGGACTTTTGACCAAATTATTTTGAGAACTTCTTTTTATTAGTTTTTATTCATTTTTAAGACGTTAGTTTAAAAGTATTTTGGATGTTTAAATGATGTTTAGTTTCTAGCAGACCAAGCATAAAAACTAGCCCAACGCTGTGGTTGCTTTCTCAAGGCTGCTAGATCATGATCAAGTCGCGATTTCGCGCATGTTATGTATAACGTCGTGTACATTGGCTTGCCGCCATTGGCAGTCAACGATACCGACGCCATTATCGGTTGGGCCGATGCTAGATAAGGATGCGGAGGCTGCAACTCACCAGGAAACCTAGCGATTTTCGCAACCTCCCGTCGTTCCTGAAGCCAAGCAAGCGTTCTATTAATTATTCCGACCCTAATTTACTAGGCCGCAGGTGGAGCATTTTAATCTCTATTCATGTCGCGATCTATCTCATTTATACCGAGTACCTTCCTACTTCTCGCTTACTTTCTATAACACTGCGCGACAAATTTCAGATAAAAATTTAGCACTGGAAAATAATAACGAAAATGGATTTTCTACTCGATTTTCATTCAAACTTTCACTGAAAAACCGAGTTGGTTCACCTAAATAAATTTTGAATTCAGATATACGAATTTTGTTCAAAAAAATTGACGTTTTTGGCAACTTGATCTTGTATGTCCAAACTGAAAATATTTTACAGTAAAAAAAAATTTGCTTATCTAAACTCAAAATTCATTGAAGAACACATCGAGTCTAGTGATGCGCTGAAAAGAGAGAAAAGATGGAACAAATTGTTGAATTTTAAATTTACCTAGCTTGAGTTTGTTTTTCTCTTATTTTCTACCTTGTAAATCATAATCATTACGATAACTAGAGATAAGAAATAACGCTCTTATGTGTTGATTGCGAAATTGTTAAGTTAATTTTTGGATATCCTTGACAAAAGTCTGAAAATAGAATAAAAGAAAAATGGGAAATTGTTGCTTTTTTTTGCAGTTTTTGATGCTTTTTAAATGTTATGAGGAATTTAAAAAATTTTTTTTTGAAAACAATTTTTTTTTAAAGAAATTTCTTTATTTCTCTGTAGAATTCTCATAAGGTTCGTGTTATATAATTGTCTTTTATTTATTTTCCATTTAAACTACTATTAAGAAAATCCGTACGAATGAATTTAATTATCTTTTACCTGATGAGGAATTTGACTCTTTCGGATTTTTTTAAAGTAAATTATGGAAGCGATTGATGTTTAGATTTGTTCTGGATTCAAAAATTAAATTTATGCCTTTTAAACATTTGGTTTTCTATTGCTTTTAATTTCTTTTGATAGAATTTTATGGGTTTTGAGTTATAGTTTCAAATGTTAAACGCGATAAAAACCTGAATTTCTTCAAATTCAGGTTTAACTGAGAGCCAGAAATATCATTTCATACAAAGATCTTGCTAAATGTGCACTATAAACTACAATTTTTGCAGATTCTCGACCAGCGGTAAACTAATTGTACATTTTTTTCGTTTTTTTGTATGTTTTTTCTTCACAATATTTCATGTTGTGATGCATTACATATACAACTCTGTACAGTTATTTATAAATTTTTAGTATCAACAGGAAACATGCTCAGGCATTTATAAATGATTGTGATAATATGGTTACCAAAAAGTTTTATTCGAGACCATTTGCGAAATTTATCAAGATTGTCTGAAATTTTCATGGACCACAGTCGTACAATAAAACGTTATTTATTCATAAACAATTTGAAAAAAATAAGCACTTTTTGTAGTTCGAAAGTACTTTCTGGAATTCGAAATATTTGTCAAATTTCCTCGAATTCCAAGTTTTTTGAACTTCAAACATCTAAAAAATATTCGAGCCTTTTCCAAATTCATAGGAATAAGTTCAACTCTTTGATATTTATTGTAACTATTTATTACTATTGAATTATCACGAATTTTTATGCATAAAAAATTAACGTGATCATACTTATTTCGAAGAAATAATATGATAATGACCACAATCTTCAAAATTAAACAATATCGTTTGAAATTTTACAAATATTTCGGACTTCTTGGGGTTATTAAAATTTCTTTTGATTTTCAATGTTTTTGAATGAGTAAAATTTTTTTGATATGAATTATCGTAAAGAATATTTCGAATTCAGATAAAAATTTCAAAAAACGCTTGAATTTTCAGTTAATTGAAACCAAATTTAATAATAATATAATGCATTCATTTGCAGGATTATTCAATAAAATTCTTTCAAAGCACAAATTTTCATTTATTTCCGCAACGAGAGAAATCGACGTGACTGAAAATCTCTTCATAATTTTTAGTGTAACGTTGGTCTAGAATATACAAGGGAAATGTTATGCAAAATAAGAATCAGACTAAAAAAATTGCTTATCGCGATGAAAATTTGAATAAATCACCTAGTAGAACAGAAATATGAACTTCAAGAACATCTGGTTCCGGATTCGAAAGAAAAGAATCGGAAAATAAACGTAAAAATATGTAACTAGAAATCGTTACGATCAAAAGCGCATCTACTAAAAGTTCAGTACAAAGTTCTAAGTTGAGACGTCGTCAGTTTTTGTAACACTTACCTCCGTTCATGTGTTGGATGTTTTTTTAATTTTAGGATAACATTTGTAACTTGCTCAGAGATGTGAAAATTGCTAAATTTTGAAAAAAAGGTTGCGATTTCACCTTTTGAAAAGTTGCATAACTTTGAAAAGTTGTATGTCTAAACAGTAATGAATTCGAAATAAAATGAATGGAAATAATAAAAGAAAATGAAAAAATTTTTGTACACTGCAGGTGAAAAGTGAGTGTACTTCTCAGGAAAACTCGATTTTTTCAATTTATTACTATATTTTTGACTGATCTTGACTAATGTTGTTATTCTTGAAATATGCAAAAATCCAATTTTCTCACAAATCTATTCAAATAGTAGAAAAATATGAATTTTCGAATCCTCGAGAATTAAACTCCAAGTATCATTATGACGATCATCAAAAATTCAAGAAATCTAGAAAGGTAACTATTGTTAAAAATTAATATTTAAATCTGTAAAAACAATAAAATTTTTTAATTCTGTAAAAATACGAAAAATACTAACTGTACCAAAAATGTATTGAATTATGAATCGTATGAAGTTAAATTCTAGAAATCTATAAAGTTGACGACGATTAGAAAAGAAAAAAATCTCAAAATACTACTAGTCCAACAAGTACGATATATTTAGTTAAATATCATTTTCTCAAACACTTCAAGAATACTAGAAATCCATAAAACTTTAAGTTCTGCAACATGGAATTTTATAAATCTATCTACAAATCTGTTAATATACTAGAAAATCCTCTACGACGTAAACTTACTGAATTGAATGAAAAGTTCCTGATAGTATCAGAAATTTTTGCATTATAAAATGTTTATAAAGATTTTGCTGTTGGAAAATTGATCAAACTGCTAGAAATCAGTAAGACTTGAAATTTATTTTTTTAACTATTTTTCTATAATTATTATTTTCAACATAATCATTTAATATAATGTTTTTTTATTTTATATATTTTGAATTATTTTATTAATATTCATTTTTGTTTTATTCATCTTTTTGATTAATTTTATTTTATTTCTTATTTTAACAATTTTCTTTTATCAAAGAAAATTATTCCAGGGTATAGAATTTATTAAATCTGTCAAGTAATCCGTAAAAATACAAAAAATCTATTAAAATGCATAACATTTCATAGAAATTGTCTATTTTTTGGTCCAAAATTTTCGAAGATAAGTCATAAAATTATTAATAAATACCAAATCACATGTATAACCTGAACAAATAAATGTAAATAAATCATAATAAGTTTATTTTACATAAATCGTGTAATATCTGTGCAAATAGTATGATTTTTCCGTAAAAAATATGTTTTAAAATCAGAAAAATCCAGTTTGTCATGAGGTTACGAATACTTTTGACCTGCGGTATGAGATTATTTTAATACAGTGTGTTATAAGAAATATACGTCGAATAATGCAAAAAAAGCAATAAAAAATTCAATGAATATCATAACGTTCTAGCGGTATAGATATCTGAGGATAAAAAATTATCGCACAAAATGGAGCACCGAGGAAAAAGTATTCTAATTATTACAATACTGTATAGTAAACGGGAATCACTCAGACATATTGTAGAGGAGAGGCACGTAGGATGAGACAGCTGATTATTTTCACTTCATTACATTTAGGACTAAAATACTCATGCTTTCAGGTAGTCATGTTATTAGCTGAAACTTTTTTAGAAGAGGGGAGCGATTATTCTTCCTTCCTGTATTTTATACAGCGCGTTGCCAAGAATCTCTCGAAAAAAGTGAAGCTAGCATCATGTTCAGACGTGAAAAACGAAAATTTTTTTGCGTTGGAATAATGTAAATATAACATTTTCACTACAGTTTTACTTCTACTTTAATATTCTGGTTAAATTTGAAACATATGGAGTCCATGTGACAAAAATATGCGTCATGCTGAAATCGCATTGATGCATGTAGGTTGAGACACGCTTAGGCACGTAGGTTGAGACACTGTCAAATTTCCGACGCTGCATATTTTGGATGGATAAAATTGTATATATCACATTTAATGACTTTTTATGCTAAGAATCGCATTCGAATAGCATCAGAAGTGTTTTTTTTTTGTATATGTGTTAGATTTTTTATGTGTAACATTTATATGCGCCGGTAGGGGCAACAGCTGGCGCAGGAGTTTTTACTCGCCAAAATGTATTGCTTTAGCCTATCACTGACCTTTTAACGTTTTGGCGATTGTAAATATGCTAAATTATATTCAAAAATAATCAGCATACCTACTACTTAATACGAGTCACTCTGAAGTTTTTCGAAAGAACTTCATTATTTTGTGATTAAAAGAAAATTACAGTTATCTGATCGCGAAAAATGCATAGATGATAGCATTCTGCGATCAGATGACGATTTATCTGACAAAAAAAAAAAATCCTTAAATATTTTACTTTTCCCCGATTTCGTTTGCTTTTTCCACTTTTTTCACTTATATTCCCTGCCAAACTTTTTGTTTATACTTTATACTACACTTTATACTACACTTTTTAAATCATTATAAAAACGAACGGACAAAACCAATGGGTGAAATAAGTCTTTGAATTATAAATTGGAAGTCTTTCAAATACATAACACGAAGAATGACAAGTTATATTGAGAGAAATACCTCACTAAAAAAATTTTCCTTCATATTTGTCTTTTGATTTCACTTATAATTATCATCAAATTTGATAACTTATCAAGTTGGTAATCTTACGAAACAAGAAACTTTCATACGTAAAAAACAATAATTTATTCATTGGCGAGCAGCAACAACGCATCTTTCGCAATTTCAGAAATGAAAAGCAAAATAAAGTCAAGCATTTTTTCGAATATTAACCTGACAAAAGAAAGCAGCTGTCAATTGAGTACCACTGAATAAAA
>JAPYZL010155382.1:0-10735 GCA_030522825.1 Platygaster orseoliae
CGTCGCACAGGCAGAATTTTCAGTACTCGGCAAGCACGGGCGTGATTTTCAATACTCGGCTCGTACGGGCGTTTTATTTCAGCACTCGTCTTCGCCTCGCGCTGAAAAATCACGCCCGTACTCCCCTCGTATTGAAAATCACGCCTGTGCTTGCCTCGAACTGAAAATTCTGCCTGTACGACAAAAGCCTACTTTGCGGTCTTGGTACACAATCTACTATTTTTTTCATAAGTACAGAAAAATATTTACTATGGAAAATTTCTCATACATATAAAAAAATATTATTTGAATACATGTATAAATATTGCACGACAAGAATGTGAAAAAAAAACTTATAATTTATTGGGAGAATTCCATACATAGAAAAATTACGATTCATTTTTACACTACAAACTCTATGAATTACTCAGAACATTCGAACATTTTTAATCAAAAAAAATATTCGATCATTCAGAGCCAGTAAAATTAACGACTCCACTTCCTTATTTTTTTTTGCTTTTGGAGTTTATTTATGCCCTCAGGAAAAATTTAAACAACTATAATTTCCTCGTATACATCAAAATTACCATTTGTTCTCAATGTATGATAAAGATCGTGACTCTTTCCATCTTGAACAATAATTCACCTCATGATCATCTAATATATTCAAAACTACCGTCAAAAACCAAATAAATTTAAAAACATTTTTAAAAAAGAGTCACTTAGGAGGTACAGTGGGAATTCATCAAAATTTTATTATATGTGACGCGATCTGACAAAAGGGAACTAGGCGTGCTAATCGCTTGGGCACATTATCTGTCTAAAGGGCATTAGAAAGTGAGCCTAAAAGATTAGCACGCCTAGTTCCCTTTGTCAGATCGCGTCACATATTAATATTCTAAAATTATTATAAAATTCTATTATATTATTTATTTTTAGGGGTGTGCGGGATAGAGAATTTCATAGATCGGGATGGGTTGGGAAATTTGAGAAAGTCGAAAAATCCTGAAAATGTTGAGAAATCCCGAAAATGTCGGGAAATCCCGAAAAAACCGAGAAATCCCGAAAAATCTAAGGAGCTTTGAAAAGTTCGGAAAATTTGAGTAATCACAAGAATTTCAAGAATCCAGAAAATTTCGAAAATCTTCGGAAGTTTGGCAATCTAAAGAATCCAGGAATCCCGAAAAATCTAGTAATTCCGATAACTCCTCAACTATAGAAATGTTGGCAGTGTATTGTACTTAAATATCTATTACTACAAAAAGTTGAGAATCGATAAATGCTGATTAATTCAATATTTTAGAACCTCAGAGTAATATCGTTTACTCTGAAAACTAAAGTTCATGTATATCAGTGTCGTTGAAAATGTATAGTGCTTAAAATTTAGATACTCATAAGAGCAAACTTCATCTTTGTTGCATAGAAAATCAAAAAGATTGTCTTCAAGATGATCTTTATAGTTTTCATTAAGTAAACCTTCAACACAGGGTCTTATTTTTGACTTTCTAGTGGAAAATAGTTGTCTGGGAAAGATGTCGACAAGGAAATCAGAAGTGGGAGTCATATAAGTGTCGATTTATTCTACATATCTAATATTCACCATGTAACCGAAATTTTAAATTACATAAAAAATAAGAGTGTTCGCCTAGAGAATACAAGTTTAGAGTGATTCAGAGATTTTTTCGAAATATTTGTGAAATTGACAACTTGACAGAAATAAAATGTTACAATCTAGTAGATCTTAATTTTTTTGAATGAAAAAACTTTAGGATGAAATGAGAATCACGATTTCCGAAAATTTACAGATTTATGGAGAAAGAACTACCGGAAAATTCACGAATTACAAGAATTTGGCACGCTATAAAATCTCAGGAATGCTATAAAATTCGAGAAACTTGAAAAGTCCAGGAAATCCCAAAAACTCGGGATCCCGTGCATCCCTATATATTTGATTATATTATTCAAAACGGACATTGATATTCGAACATTTTTAAAAATTCACCATGTAAAAATGTAGAAAAATTCCGAAACCCTACAATTTCTTGTTAACAAACTTCTTTAACCACATATCGCGCTTCTTCATGAAAAAATAATATCGAAGCAGCGCATAAATTTCCCGAATTCCCATAATTTCTCCCTCGCAATAAAACCGGAGACCGAATTTCCTCGGGCCGCAATTAATTTCAAATTACGACGTTTGTCGCGACGCAAGTTTCGATGTCACTATAAAACGCGGGGTATCGAGTTACGCGAGCTCTTCGCGGCTCTGAGCAGTGATTTTGAATTTGAATACAAGAAGGTCGCCGCTGTTTTCGCAGCGGCGACTTTTGGCAAGCGGCCCGCTCACGTGGCCTCCAGCTCGCGACATGTTCAATCGACGTTTATTACCCCAAATTACACGTCATCCCCGGGGGCGCTCAGTCGCCAAGTACATTTCCTCTCGCTCTACTAACTCAGCCAACGTTTTGTACGTCCATTTGTTCAAGCGCACTGCGCTTTTACGCGTAAACCGACGTTTCGTCGTTTATTCTTTACCACTGCACTATAAATACTCCATGTTTTTTCGATACTTCAACCTGTGGGAAAATAACTGTGGGAATCTTTTTTTGAAAACTCTCAGTTTTTGACAGAGACAAAGGTAGCAAAGAGGCAAGAAAAAAAAATTGTCCTTCAATTCGCCATTTTCATAAATTTTTGACACTCAAAAAACAGGCAAGAAACAAAATTTCTTTTTTCAAGTTTCACCATTTTGAAAATTAATGCGATAAAAATCCATAAAGTAGTTGAACAATTATCGTACTAATATAGATTGAAAAAAAAAAAAATTTTTTTAACTGAAAAGTTTTTTCGTTAAAAAAACTCTGAAATATTGCCTAGAAAAATTTACGTCACAAAGAGTACCCCCCAATGAATCAGGAATAAATAATATTTTTTATTTCAAATTCCTAAACTTTGGGTAATTCCTACTTTTTTTATTATTGAAAACCCTGCGGCCACGAAACATGTTTTTTCACCTTCATTATACTTCCTTACTGTAATGCCTTCAAATTTGTGGCATTTCAAGTGGCATCAAAATTCCAAACGAACAAAAAATATCCAAGTTCTCGCTAAACTTCTCGTAAGATGCTTATAATCTAACCTATAACCTAAACTAATATACGTCAGTGGCAGACAAAGTAACATCAAGTGATGCGGCGTTTTGTCGTGGAGATTATCTGACGCGGAATTTCGAAAGTTTCGTCACGAAAAATCGGATTACACTCCTCTCACACCGCGCACGAGAAAGATTAGGTTGCATTAGGTTGCTCGCGGCCTCGAGAAAGTGTTGCATTTCCAATCCGCGCTCGATTAAAAATTCATTTAATCGCGTCGCGAATCGCTTTACATTCGAGCCTCGGAAATAAAGAGAACCCCGCAGTTTTTCCCATCGAATGCATTCCCCACGTGAAGAATCAGATAATCCAAGTTTTTCCCAGCCAAATTTGACTTCAAGTGAATCAGATTTTTTCGTGTAACTTTCTACATCATGCAAAATTTATGAGAAAAAAATTGCGATTTTTTACAAAATTAATAAATAATACAGAAAAACACTATGAATGGTTGATGAAAATGATCAAGATACAGTAGTTTGAAGGAAGAGAAAAATGAAGACAATCGAGAGTGCTTGGAGTCTTTCTGTAGTTTTCAATATTTTTTTTCCAATTTTTTATTAATTTCTTAAGAATGTATGGAAATGAAATACAAGAATTAACAATATTTCTAAAAAACACTGAAAATTAGACTCTAATCAAACGAACTATTGAAAAAATTTGAATGCTGAAAGCTATGAAGAATTCGGATTGTTTGGTTTATTGGATTGTGATAAAATTTGAACTTTTAATATGTTTTGGATGATAGTATTTTATCTATATTGATTTTATATCGAGTTTTGAGAATGATGTTTCATTGAGTTGTCGTGCACCATCGATATAAGTTTATAATAAGCTATGTACGCATTTCATTCTTGCGGTTTCATTTGGATTTGGACGAATTTTGATTATATTATGATCGTGTCTCATATTTAAAGAATTTTGACGATGGTGTTTACCAGAATCCTCTCCGATCACAATTGTTTTATATAAGGAAATCTTTGTTATTTGTGAATTAACTTTTTATTGTTATTTTCGTGTCATTGGTTTTTTATAGAGAGATTTTGTTCATATGATGATTTTTATTATGTTAAGATCCTGATGAGGGCCCAATAGAAGGTCGAAATATTGATGGAAAAAATGAATTCAAGATGAAATGAAATAAAAATTGGCTCTTAGTGATCATTATCTACTTGATTTACTATGAAGAAACTATTTGAAATTATTTAAAATTACATGAAATAACAATAGACTTAAATGTGGGGTAATTGTAATAGTAAATAATGGGAAATTAAGAAAAATTGTGAAAATCATTGGTGAATTCCTGACAGGCGTACACAATGGTTACGATAGCAATTGTTGCATCGTATGGAAGAATATGTGAAAACTGTTTTTAAAAATCAATATTTTCGAAAGTATGGTTTTGGAAATCACAAGATTCATAAAAAACTATAACAGACTTTCAATAAAGTGTATTTGACTACGCCAATGTGGTCTACTTTGGAGGCCTCCCGATCGGGGGATTGAATTATCCCGGTGAATCACTTTGACTCGCTATTATTGTCGTGTTCGCGCGCTTCGTTTCAACACGAAACAAACCACGTCGCGTTTCGAAAAAAATAAGGGTCAAGAAAAAATTCTCGCGTCGCTTTCTTCGCTCTTCTCCGTTGAATGCTACGTTATTACTACATATTAGTAAAGCTTTGTGGGAATTATATTCAAAGGAATTCGGGACATCAAGAAAGTTCCTCGTTTCTATATACATACCAGCGAAAAATAAGCGAAATCATAAATTTATAGAAGATTCTATGACGTGAACGAATTTTCGAAAGTTGCGCGTTCTGACTTTAAATTATATAATAATATTCAGAGTTCGACTATTATGCCGAAGAAGGAAGTATATTTCTATGTATGTAGAACAAAAAATTTCGAAATCAAAAATTATAGATAGAAAAAGGATTTTTGAGTTGTACATCCTGAATTTCCATATTCCATTGCGAATTTTTTACTTTTAATTTTTTTTTTTATGCTAGTTAAAATACCTGTCAGAAAAGCATGTATGCAAAAAATGTTAACAAAGTTTCTTCGAAGGCCTTAAAATTTTCGCGCAGAACACTAAACATTATAATTTTTTGCCCGCGGTCGCTTCATTGACTTTCGTACAGAAAATGAAGCCAAGAAACGCAAAGTGCTTGACATATTTCGCGGGAACATAAACATAGACCGCGCGCAGGTAAAAGAGGAAAGTGAGCGAAGTTAAATTTATCGCGTTCCTTGGTGGAATAATTTACGATCCCGGCGCATCTATTTCGCATTAATATTGCGATAACTCATTTTTATCGTTCCTCGAAGCTGGCGAAAAAATCCGAGGCGATGGACCCAACGATGGCCACCTATAGACCCAGTCCTACCGCAGGAAAGCATGCCATGAAATTTGCACATTCTCCATAGGAAACGTATGAAAATTAGAGGTGATTGGTTGGGAAATTTTACATGGGGTCAGGATCCCGAGTTCTTCAGGAAATCCCGAAAATGTCGGGAAATCCCGAAAAAACCGAGAAATCCCGAAAAATCTAGGGAATCTTTGAAAACTTTGGAAAATTTAAGTAATCACGAGGATTTCTAGAATCCAGAAAATTTCGAGAAACTTTAAAGGTTGGGAATCTAGAGAATCCAGGAATTCTGAAAAATCTAGTAATTCCGATAACTCCTCAACTATAGAAATGCTGGGATTGTTATTATTTATTTTTAATTATAAAATTTACAATTATAAGTTGAAAATTCAGAAGTTTTTTTTTTAATTGGAAGTATTTAAAGAAAATTGAAAAAAAATTTTGAAAATCAAAATATAAATTGTTGATGATTAAGAAACTTAGGAAAATCAAAATCGAATTCTCGAATATTTTTAATTCAAGTTTTTTTTTAATTAGGAAAAATTTGAATAAAATTGAAAAAAAATTTTGAAAGTCAAAATATGAATTGTTGATGAATAAGAAACTTAGGAAAATCAAAATCGAATTTTCGAATATTTTTAATTTAAAAGTTTTTATTTTTCAAATTGGGAAAAATTTAATGAAAATTGGAAAAAAATTTTGAAAATCAAAATATGAATTGCTGATGATTAGAAAACTTAGGAAAATCAAAATCGAATTCTCGAATATTTTTAATTCAAAAGTTTTTTTTTTTTTTTTTTTTTTAGGAAAATCAAAATCGAGTTCTCGAATATTTTTAATTTAAAAGTTTTTTTTTAATTGGGAAAAATTTAAAGAAAATTCAACAAATATTTTGAAAATCAAAATATAAATTATTTATGCATAAGAAACTTAGAAAAATAAAAATCGAATTCTCGAATATTTTTAATTGAAAAGTTTTTTTTTAATTTAGGAAAAGTTTGAAGAAAATTGAAAAAAAATTTTGAAAATCAAAATATGAATTGTTGATGAATAAGAAACTTAGGAAAATCAAAATCGAGTTCTCGATTATTTTTAATTTATAAGTTTTTTTGTTAATTGGGAAAAATTTAAAGAAAATTCAACAAAAATTTTGACAATCAAAATATAAATTGTTTATGAATAAGAAACTTAGGAAAATAAAAATCGAATTCTCGAATATTTTTAATTGAAAAGTTTTATTTTTTTAATTTGGGAAAAGTTTGAAGAAAATTGAAAAAAATTTTTGAAAATCAAAATATGAATTGTTGATGAATAAGAAACTTAGGAAAATTAAAATCGAATTCTCGAATATTTTTACTTTCAAAAGTTTTTTTTTAAATTAAGAAAGATTAAATGAAAATTGAAAAAAAAATTTGAAAGTCAAAATATGAATCGTTGATGATTAAGAAACTTAGGAAAATCAAAATCGAATTCTCGAATTTTTTTAATTCAAAAGTTTTTTTTTTAATTGGGAAAAGTTTAAAGAAAACTAAAAAAAATTGTTAAAGAATAAGAAACTTACGAAAATCAAAATCAAATTCTCGAATATTTGCATGCTATAGTTTACTGCATTGTTTTATAATCACATTCAGTTTTTAAAATAAAAGAT
The DNA here is from genome assembly GCA_030522825.1 of Platygaster orseoliae. NCBI lineage: Eukaryota > Metazoa > Arthropoda > Insecta > Hymenoptera > Platygastridae > Platygaster > Platygaster orseoliae. Next base: position 7,149 of record JAPYZL010155382.1, read on the forward strand.
CAAAATTATTTTATTCTTCTGTGTACGAGTTTCTTACTAGAATTTTTTCGTATATAGTATTTTCCGAGATAGAAATTCAATGCTCCCACATTTTCAAAAAATCGTTTTCGGAATTGTTTTATTGCGATTTTTTTTGTTTAAAAGCGAGCAAAATAAAGTGTTTAAGAAATGCAAGATTTCTTGGTTAACGTCATTTTCGTTCAGGAAAAAAAATTCAATGAAAAAAAATTTTCGGAAAAATTTTTTTTGGAATTTTGGAAAAAAAACTTTTCGGAAAACGCAGTATTCGGAAAAAATTTTCTGGAAAAATGACCAGTGGAAAAAAATAGTTTCTCGGAATAATGAATTCGGGAAAATGACCGGTCTAATTCGTAAATTTCAAATTTTTTCGATGAAACGTCTTTTTTTCATAACTGTTCCATGTTTGTATAAAAATTTGATAACTCCCTTTTGTGGATTTCTATATTGATAAATGTATCATCTTGGACTTGGATGCAATAAAACATGAATCACGGTAGGAGCTTCCGTTTTCTCTCATCCATTAGTCATCTTGGGGAATTCATGTTGATGTGATTGACCAAACTTCCTGAACACGTTCGTCGGACGTCCCGTTCAGAACGATGACGAACTTTGAAATTCCCGGCAAACGCGTGACTCAACTTTTGCCGTGCAGAACAACAATTACATCAAGTGACTTTTAACTCAATGCGGATCATTTTTCAAAAACAAACGGAACTAGAAAGGTTTTTTCGCTTCTGTAACTGCGAAAATGAACATGAATATGGAAGTTAGAGAATTTGATTATAATTAATTAATTAATTACGGGGAAAGGAGAAAATAGAAAAAAGAAATTAAGAAGTATTCTTCCAATCAGAATGAGTAAAAATTTTATTTCTTGATTCTGTCAATAATGATTTAATTACAATCTTCTGCAAGACGTTATTCGGAAAATTTCGGAAAAAAGTGAAAAACTTCATAAATGCTCGGTTTCTGAGATTCTAAAATCTCTAAGCACTAAAAATGTTTAAGAAATTTTGGATATTCTAAATTTTTGGAAGCAAAAAATTTGAAAGATTTTTCATACCTTAGATACTACGAAAATTTCAAGAATACCAGCAAATTAAAGATCTGAAAAAAAATTTTAGAGTTTGACATTTTTAAGAATTAGACTCTTTCACAAAATTCTAAAATTTTCGATATTTCAATCAAAAAATACGCTAGAACTTTTACGGATTCGTTAATTGGATTGGCGGATTCATTTTCTCAAAATTTACAGATTTTTCTGTACACATAGCGAATTTCATTAATCGAGTTTGACAGAGTTACTTTGGCCATGTTCCTTTTACATTTTCATTTTATTGATTCAGGATTCGAAAATAATTTATTTTTGAAACCAGTACACTAACAAAGAAAAAATATTTTTTTCTTCTCTTTATTAATTTTTTAATAATTTTCTATGGTGTTCGAAGTGAAATTGTTGAATTTAGAAAATTACAGCTAAAAACATAATTCAGTCTTTATCCTTAAATATCTAAACTTTCAAAAACTCATTTCTGCCTGCAATAAAAATTATTTGATCTCCGAATTTCTCTGACATATTAATGATTGAAATATGTCATTATTAAAAATGATTTACAAATTTTACGTACCTACAGCTCCAGTAACAGTGCTTTTTCGCCGTAATGGAGGTTTGCCATTTTTACAGAAGACTTTTAGCCTGCGGGGAAAAAACAGCTCGCAGAAACCGAACTCGTTGCAAAATGAACATTGCTATTCGCCGGCAAAGGCCCATATTTCATCGTCCCGGTAATGATAGGTTTTGCTGGGTCTTCCACTTTACCTCGTTACTTGATATTTATGGTTGGAAAATTGAATTATCGTCATTCAATGGATAAATCGAGCGCGAAAAAATGAAACTCTCGAGCTATTGATGTTAAATGTATTACGTGATTTGAGTAATTCGACAGAAACTTCCTTCATCTTATTTTTCCATACAATGGATTAAAAAAGATTGTTTATCCTGATCAGATTCGTTCTTTTTTTTAAATACTGAAACTTGATTCGGCTAAAATTTTTTTTAAAGCTTAAATAATGATGAATTCCAGGAAAAAAATTTTATATTATTTTTTTAGGTTATTATTTCTGTAATAATTAAACACAATAAAAACATAATTTTACTTAAAGGTGTGTATACTGTATAAATAAGCGAATAACTCAATAATTTTACATGCTGTTCAAGTTCCTTGTTTCTTAAGAAGAAAATTATACAGGGAGTGAAAATCATGTTAAATTCAAACTTTGCAAAACTATTCAACTCTATTTTTATTAATATGTACTTATTTTACCAACAACTACGTCTGCGCATAATGATCTATCACATTCAAAAATTCTTGAAAACACAGAAATTGTTTGAAAAGCGTATTTTATGATGATGGATTCGCCAGTATATTTTCAAAATAATGTGTGGCGAATAAAGATTATCAGTATTTTGTTTATAAGCTGCAGCTTAAAATGTGAAGTATGAAACGTATGTATCTCTCCTCTGAGAATTATGTAACAGTTCCTTGACTTGGATCCAAATAAAATTTCATGCCAGAATTTTTCGCATTCCACTCTCTCAGTAATCTTATTATTGTATGATAAATTTTATCTTTCGTTCCATACATGGTGAATTTAAACACATTTTTGAAAAGGAATGAAAATATAAAGGCAATATTTTTGAAAAATTGTTAATATTATCTGTAATTATAAAGAAAGTTGATTGAAACTTTTTCGAAAGAGTGAATATAATTTAATGAATTAAATATTGAACAAAGCTTTTATTTAATTTTGGAATCAGAGTTTTTTATTTGATTTAGACTTAGGCCATTAAATTTATTTAAAATAAAATAAATTTTTTCATTATTTAGAACTATATGCAGGTGTATAAAATCGATCGTTGCGATTATTTTGAATTACGTAGATGCTTAAGAATCGAAACAAACTCAGCGAATTGTAAAGAAAAATGAGTCATTTTCACGAGTGTCTATTTTTTTTGGGAGCGAACTTAGATATGCGAATAATGCGCTTGTTTTAAGAAAACAGAGCGAGTGAAAACGATAACCAGATAACAAAAGGATCTCGGTCATTTCTAAAAACACGAGGTTTGCTCGGAAACAATATTTTTTGCTGATACTTAGTCTTTGTTTAGGACTAAATGTTTTTAAAAGTTATCATTTTACATCGGAATTTCGACTTGAATTTAAAAATTGAATTTAAATTATGTAATAAAATACTACTTATTAATAATTATGAATATAATACAATAAAATTATTATATAAATATAGTTAATATATTGTTGTTATAATATATGAAATAAGTAAATAATTTATGAAATATAATTTAATATAATTAAATTTGAAAATTAGATCAATGGTATTGTTCTAATTTATGTTATCATTGCATATTTGTCAAAATATATAATTTTCTTTTTTGTGAATTTATTTCACCTTAAGGGGGTCACCTCATGTAAATCGAAAAAAAAACGTGGTTTTTTAGGAATTTTTTTTAATGTCAAGGAATTATTATACATTGTTTTTTCGAAATG